>JAAGKR010000836.1:0-59234 GCA_011419295.1 Clarias macrocephalus | reverse complement strand
GTTGGTGTTCCCCCCCCCCCCCCCCCCCAAAAACTTTTTGTCTCTAGCTTACTAGCCAGTTGGCCTCTCCTCGCGCACGTAAGCTTTATTACATTTTATGTGCAACAATAAGCTTTCTTTTCTCTCCAAAGTGAAACACTACGCTAGCTTTGGAAGAACAGTATTTTTAATATCATCCTCCATGGACATCAAACAAATTATCTTGGCATTAGCACTGTACTCTGTGTGTGAGTCAGTTCATCCAGGCCCACCTCAGGTATCCTCTGCCATGACAACATCACACACCACAGGATGTCACAGAGATTTGTGGAACTGAATAGCTTGACCAAGTTAAAGATGATTGAATAGGAAGCCATTTTTATTTCTGACAGCACTGCTGCCTTTCCTGACAAATATCACCCAATTCTGTGTGATAAAATGTGTGGTAAAAAAAAAATAAATAAAAAATTTCAAGCATTACTCATAGTTTAATGGGCACTATGTTCCTTAAAAGTCCATCAAGGTTCAGAAGAAAAGAACATTTTGAGATAAAGGAAATGGCTTAAGAGTGCCTCGTTTCAGTAGACATACTGACAATAGGCATATACTTAATTTAGAGCTGAAATTAGCAGTTGGTTTTCTAAATTGTCTGAATCTGTGAATTGATCTGGAATTTTCCATTCAGTTAATTCCCAGGGAAAAGTATGAGAATAAATGGACGTTCTTGTCCCTTCCATGAAAGAAGACATAATTGCGAAATTTACTTATCTTTGTCTGTCTGAAGCAAACGTTCCAATAACCATATTATTAATAAAGCAACATTTTGATTTCTTAATACATTTAGTGAGTGAATTAGATCAGATTCCTCATTTGCCTTGCGCATTCAATGAGCACATAAAAAATGTAATATAACCAATGAAGCATCTCTAAAAAGATTGAATGTGCTGCTACTGATTGCACTTATTGTACATTTTCTTTATAGATAATAAATAAACACTATTCTCAACTGCCAAACTGCAAAATGATTGTTCAGAAATCTGTTGCTACTGTACATCTGCCATATTTCAGTTTAACAAATAATAACCCAAAGGTGAACCAGGTCACTCATGATGGAGTAAGATGCTAAATTAGATTTAACTTGAATCAGTTGTTGGTAGAAGGAGGCAGTCATGCATTGTGCCTTTACATATGTTTTTCGTAAAGCGTTTCTCTTTTGTTTCAAGACGGTGCTCTTGGGATACTCGCAACAGTACTGCTGCAGGAGCACTTCATTTCTGCTGGAAAATCCCCCATGGCATTTCTAATGATTTCATTAAGATTTTGCATCAAGTATCACAAAGATATGGAAGAGAAATTAGAAAATGTCCACTACCTGCAGCAATGCCCCATTAATAAAAAAAAAAAGAAAGAAAAAGAAACAGAGTATAGATTGCCCTCAGGTCAATTTCTTTGATTTTGGTGGTCGCTAGCTTGTTGTTGGGACCGTTGTTACAGAGCCCCACCATAATTTTAATAAAATAAAATAAAAATAAGAGATCAGTGTTAAAGTCTGACCTGTAACCAGTAAACAACATTTGCAGAGAAGTGTTTGGTCTGCCCAGGTACTGGAGGGCATGTCAATACAAATGCATGAAGATGAGTGCTACAGAGCTGTAGTCATTAAGGAAAGTGAATTATTAATTTTTTTATTTATTATTTTTTTTTTTATTTGGGAACTGGGATGTAACAACTGAATCCAGATGTACAGTAATACTTCATCCTGTCATCACCCTTGCCTACATGCCAATGGGTTCTGCAGATCACCAGATATAAATGAATATATTCAGATATAAGCTTCAGTTATGATACTTGTGACACCTCATTTGATTGTAAAGTTTATCAGAGAGTTAAGTATAGAAAGTAAAAAACAAACAAAAAAAAGATTTTGCGCTCTATAGTGCGTCTTAGCTAATGTGCCAGTCTTCTCTAATGTATATGCATATATTTTAAACCCATTTTTCTCCCTGGGAAATTGAAAGAACCATTTCCTTTCTCTAGGCCTGACCCAGATCTTTATTAAACCATGGCTTTTTGATAAGAAAAATGCCACACCATGTGAATAAAGCTGCCCCGTTGACCTCTCACACCAAAAACAATAACTTCATTGTCAGGGGGAAAATGGACAGGCTAGATTATTCAGGTTTATTGTGTAGTTTTGTTTTTGCTGTGCACTTGAAGATAAGTGGACTGTAAAACACAATGGCAACACACAATCCTAGGCTCTGCAGAGGCAAACGTATTGTGCTTTTGTTGATCTCTGCGAGGCGGCCCGTGGTACTTTAATGGTAGAGAAACAAAATGAATTGTTCGGCTGATAAATAACAAGACTCCTGTGTACGCTGAAATCTTCTCTAGTGTAGATGTTGTGGGAGGATTGAATTAACACATTAAATTGAAGCTAGTTAAAAGCAGGCTGTAGATCTGTGGCACTGAACTTCTCCACGCTGTGTGTGAAGGATTTATTGTATTCATGATGTTATGCCCTCTTTAGAAATGATAATTAGGTACAGGTCATGTGTGATTACTCATTAAAAAAAATGGCTGATAGAAAGCTGCATTTGAAACCTTTAATATAGTAAGCTATAATAAATACATATTCTTAATACTATTTAGGATCTTACTATTCAGCACTTCAATGGCTACGGACTAATAAGCTCTTTAATGCTAGTTCACAGCCCTAACAGTAGAAGTAGTGGCTCCTCGGATTGAATGAAATATTTGCTTAAGCTGTAATAAGACTTGATCTTAAACCCTCTATTCAATTTGTTCCTCCAAAAAGATGACTAACGAGACATGTTTATGTCTACTCCGCAAAAGAAGTTCCATGAGTCAGCCTTCTTTTTGTATTCCTGCAAAATAGACCGTCTGGCTCTCATCCTGAAAACTTCTGTAAATTTTTGCAATGTAATGGTGTTGATAATCATCCATGATGAAAGGAAGCATGGTTGTGGCTATTTGCAGGTGACGGTCCAGGCCACGTGCATCACACTGACAGCAATGAGTGGAGATCGTTGCTACGTGACTGTGTACCCCCTGAAATCTCTACGTCATCGCACTCCGCGGGTTGCCAAGATTGTAAGCATCTGCGTCTGGATTGGTACGTCAAACAATATCGTTATCGAGGTCTCAGTTACATATTTCATAGATGTAATTTTTTTTTTTTTTTTTACAATTTATTCTTATTCTAAATATTCTTATTCTTGATAAAAGTTGTCTATCTACAATACTTTAGATTTTTCTGCTCTGTACAACATCTCAATCGCATCACAATCCATCTTATCCATGATCTTATCTACAGTTGAGTATCATTTTACATTATTAATTAAATAAATTATAGCCATTTGTTAATTCACAGGTGTAGGGTTAAGGGTCATGCCCAGGGACCCGACAGTGGTCACCATGCAGTGGAGGAGCTTGAACTCTCAATAACAATCCCCCACCCTCCAATAGCAACCCAGAACCCCAACAACCTGAGCCGCAGCTGTCTCATTGATTATTTTGTTAATTACCTAAAAAATTCATTAATACAAATGTTAGTTACTTTATTATTACTTTTGTGTTACTTTTGACCGATGTCACTTAGAAGAATATCTGTGTTGGCATCACTAATGTTTGCTTGACTAATAAATAACGTAGCTTTGTGTCTTTTCTGATCCAGGCTCTTTCATTCTGTCCACCCCAATTTTAATGTATCAAAGGCTGGAGGATGGCTACTGGTATGGGCCTAGACAGTACTGCATGGAACGCTTTCCCTCAAAGACACATGAAAGAGCCTTCATACTATACCAGTTCATAGCTGTCTACCTGCTACCTGTTCTAACCATTTCATTCTGCTATTCCTTCATGTTGAAGAGGGTTGGCCAGCCAACCGTGGAGCCTGTTGATAATAACCATCAGGTAGGAACAATGACTTGTCTTATTGCTATATATACAGTATATATGGAATATATAGAATATATATAGAATTTAGATGTCATAACTCCACTCCTTGAAGTGTTACGCCTTTGCTAGACAAGTTTTTTGAAACAGTTCATTTTAAGTTTGTTGGAGCCATTCCAAAGACCAAACTGTCTACCTATTTTCAGGTGCATCTGCTCTCAGAGAGAACCATTTCCATCAGAAGTAAGGTTTCCAAAATGGTGGTGGTCATCGTGGTACTCTTCACCATCTGCTGGGGTCCCATTCAAATCTTCGTCCTCTTTCAGTCTTTCTACCCCAATTTTAAGGTCAATTATGCCACATATAAAATCAAGACATGGGCCAACTGCATGTCATATGCCAACTCGTCTATCAACCCAATCGTGTATGGTTTCATGGGTGCCAGCTTCCGAAAATCCTTCAGGAAAACGTTCCCCTTCCTTTTCAGACACGCAGTGAGGGACAGCAGCGTAAACTCTCGTACAGCGAATGCAGAAATCAAGTTTGTTGCAACAGATGAGAGCAACACGGAAAGGAAATGAGCAGCAACCGGGGAAGAGAATTCACACCTTCATGTGCACAAAGCCAAATGCTTAATTGCTGGCACAGCCTGCGCCGAAACAAACAGATACATTCAGAAATTAAAGGATTTCTTCAGGGAGTTCCGGTGTGCATAATAAGGAGATGTACAATGGCATGGAAAAGCATATTTGCTTGTTGTTTCCTTGATGCATATTTAACGTTTGACAAAAGCGTAGTGCATGACAAACATGAAATGAGAATGAGATGAACTAAGATTTGATACTACATGTACTGTGAGTTCACACAAACAGCGGATGCTACTGTAGCAGTAGCATGAATGGGATGTAAATCGGAGACTCCGATGAATGAAGGGATGTTCTGCCAACAATGATATGCAGGAACCTGCCGGAGAGGATGTTACCTTAATGATCTACAGAGACTCATGACTCATTGATTGACTTGGAGATATACTGTAGGTAGGTCCTGCACCTCCCTGTGTACACAACTGCTGCCTAGCATAACCATTTACATTTGTATCTTTAATGGGTGTTACTGATGTTCTCAACTTACCTCCTGACTCAACCAAGAGTGTTCTTACTTGGACCACAAGTCTAAACAGATTTCAGTACATACTGTATTGTTACCAATTACAGCTTGTGTTAGCAATGCTTTTTTTCTCTGTACATTGCTAAGTCTGTTGAATTGTTTTGTTGATAGGGTCACACCCTAATCAGGACCTTATTTTGAATGAAAGCCTGCTGTGTTCAAGACTCACCAAGAAATGTTTTGTTATACCATTGTGATTTTCCACCATCGTGATACATACAGCATATGCAGTACCTGTAAAACGTTTGGACACGCCTTTTTATTCAATGTTTTTTCACCTTATTTTTATTGTTTCATATTTAATATCAGTACTGAAGACATTCACATTTTGAGAGAGCAAGTATGTAATTGTGTAGTTGATAAAAATTGTTAAATAACCCAGAATATTTCAAGTTTTATTCAAAGTAGCCACTTTGATGACCGCTTTGATGCACACTCTTAGCATCCTCTCAGTCAACTTCATGAGGTAGTCACTTGGAATGGTTTCCCAACAATCTTGAAGGAGTTCCCAGAGGTGTTGAGTACTTGTTGGCGGCTTTTCCATTACTCTGGTTCAACTCAGCAAAAATCATCTCAATTGGATTCAGATTGGGTGATTGTGGAGGCCAGGTCATCTGATGCAGCACAGCAACACTCTCCTTCTTGGATAAAAATGTGGGACAAATCTGAGGTGTGTTTGTGGTTATTGTCCTGTTGGGAAACAAATGAAGGTCCCATTAACTCCAAACCAGTTAGGATGGCATGTCACTATGAAATGCTTTGGTAGCCATGGTGGTTAAGTGTTTCCTCATTTTGATCACTTTGGTCACCAACAATGTCACCAGTAAAGCACCCCCAACCACGTCACCTCCTTCTCCATGCTGCACAGTGGGAACCACACATGCAGGAACTGTATGTTCACCCTCTCTAGATCTAGCAAAGACATTGTGGTTAGAACCAAAAGTGTTACATTTGGACTGATCAGACTAAAGGACAATTTTCTATTGATCTAATGTCTGTGTGTCTTGGCTCAAGCAAGTCACTTCTGCTTGTTGTTTTTCCAAAGTAATGGTTTCTTTGCAGCAATTTGATCATGGAGGCCTGACTCACGCAGTCCCCACTGAATTGTGGCTGTTGAAATATGGCTGCTGCTTGAACTCCGAGAAGCATTAATGTGGGCTCTAATCTCTAAACATCAGTGGTTTTTGAGTCTGGTTATTCTAATAAAGCAGTTCCTGGGACAGAGCCAGTTTCATCAATGTGTTTGATGGTTTTTGGTGACTGCATTTTCAGACTGAACTTCATTTCTTGATGTAGTGATGGACTGTTTTTCTCTTTACTTCACTTCAAGTTTTTTTTGCTATAATATGGATTTGTACAGTAGTTGTAGCAACTATTGAATCTATACCCACCCTTCCTATGCAACAGATAATCTACAGCACATTAAGAAGGCAAAAAATGTCACAATTTAACTTTTAACAAGGCACACCTGAAAATCATTTAAGGTTTTCAGCTCCCCTGTGAATTTGATGAAACAATGCCATGAGTGTGTAAAGCTGTCATCCAAACTAAATGTAGCTACTTTAGACAATCTAAAATATAAAACATATTCTGGGTTGTTTAACACTTTTTTGTTTAGTACATAATTTCATACAAGTTTTTTCACCTTCAGTAGTAATGTACAATATATGTTGAAAATAATAAAAATAAAGAAAAACCACTGAAGGAGAAACTGTGTCCAAACTTTTGCATTGTATACAGTAGTATATATATATATATATATATATATATATATATATATATATATATATATATATATATATATAGGTGAAACTCGAAAAATTAGAATATCGTGAAAAAGTTCATTTATTTCAGTAATGCAACTTAAAAGGTGAAACTAATATACTGTATGAGATAGACTCATTATGTGCAAAGCAAAATAGTTCAAGCCGTGATTTGTCATAATAAGCCATGATTTGTCATATTTATCATGGATTTGGGGTTTTCATGAGATGTCATCATCTCAATTATGACAAATCACGGCATTAGTTTCTAGACATTAGTTTCACCTTTTAAGTTGCATTACTGAAATGAATGAACTTTTGCACGATATTCAAATTTTTCAAGTTTCACCTGTATACAGTATATAAACACCAATCGGCGATAACATTAACATCACCACTAATGGAGCTGAACGACACTGATCACCAGCTATTCACCAATAAGCTGCACTGCAAAATTCCCAGTGTTGATTTAACACCCCAAGTGTTTATATATGACCTAATGGTCACGTATGTACTCTGAAAGTGTTAAATCAACACTCTGGGTGTTCATTCAAGATTAAGGATTTTGCTGTGTGGTGACAGGATCAGGGGCATCCAAAGCACATTTATGCCCATGGGGACCAAAAGTCAACCTGTCAGGTCCAATCCTACAGAAAAGCCAATGCAGCATAAATTGCTGAAAACAGTTAATTCTGGTCATAATATAAACAACCCAAAAAACACCAAACACAGCGGGCCAGCAGGCAAATTCCCCAGATCCCTATTTAATGGAAGCCAATGGGATGCACCAAACAAACAAGTCCGATCCACAGAGGCAACACCCCACAACCCACAGATGCAAAAGAATCTGCTGCCACCACAGCACACCCCCAGATGCCCTACAGAGCCATGCCCCAAGGCGACAGAACTGCTCTGGTGGTACAAAGGGAATCCGAAAACTAGGTGGTTTTAATGTTACAGCTGATAGATGTACATATGCATGTATAAGAAATAGCATTAGTAATATTTTTATGATTTTTAAACCCTCAAAAAGCTTTTTCTACAAAACACCCATCATTACATCCATTTCCCATATAGAATTTTCCATCCTGTATAGGATCACAGGTGGTCTGAAGCCTATCCCAGAAAGCTCAGGGAACGAGGGCGAGACATTCATCAACAGGGCACACTGATGGAGCAATATATTCACACAAACACATCATATACTACAGGCCTACAATGCATGTCTTTGGACTGTGGGAAGAAACTGAACATCATATTAATATATAAATTATTATATATATTAATATAATAAACTATAAATTCATGTTTAAAAATAAAAATCCATTTTTTGGCATCAACCTTTTATAGATTAACCAATATTAAATCCAGATTTCATTGAAAAACTGAAACAGCTGTGAACATGAACCTAACAAAGTAAAAGCTGGGCTGAAATATCCTGATATTTAGCAAAATTAGCAATGCTGTTAATGTTCATAAGAACGCCTTCTACAAAACAGCCCTAAAACAACATGGAACAACCCACATATTTTACACTGAGCTATCAAGGGTTTTTCCTTGGATGCAGTCCTGTTTTTTTTGTTTGTTTGTTTGTTTGTTTGTTTGTTTGTTTGTTTGTATTTTTTTTTGCACATGACCGGAAAGTCTGACTTTGAGCGCATCAGATTATTTCACATAACACCATTTGTATTTGAAATGATGCTTGGTGAAGGTCAGACATTGCACTTTGTGATATTGTAAGGTAGGGCTTTTATATTTCAATGCTTTCCAACAGCTTGTTGTTATGAAATTAGTATTTAACAGTTCATTTTGAAAACATTTCTCATTTTGAATCTAAATCAAATATTGCAAATCAAACGCTGTGATCTGTGAAGGTCTTTTGCCGTTTCTGTATGTGTATATACTGTATGTCCAGTTTCTATGTGAAACTATGTTGTTTGGCTCTAACATTGTTAAAAATAAAAAAAAAATAAAAAAGTAAAAAAGTATATATAATAAATTTGTGGAAGAAAATAATTAATGTAAAAATTACTTATTAATATTATTTAATCACCTTTTATATGTACACAATATGTGCAGTATATCCACAAGTGATATGTTGTGTTACTTTAAAATAAAGCCAAACAAACCTTTTTAGCATTAAAATCTTTGCAGTGTATTTGTGATTAAGAATAAACACAGTATATAAAGCTTCATCTTAAGCTACTTTAAGGAATAATCTATGTAACACAATTTATCGATCTGTCATTGCTGAAAAATCCCTAAGTAATTCTATTATTCTTAATTGCTTTTTGTTCTTTTTTCATGTATTTGTTTCTTGATCTGTAAAAAAAAATAGAGAACAACTTAACTGGGTGCTTGTGAAATTCATTTTTATAAAATTTTTATTATCATAATATTCATGGTACAGAATATTTTTTATAGACTTTTGCTGGCCTTATTTATATAAATATATTGGCATTAAAAAAATAAGATTTTCTTTCCTTTTTAATTTTTGGTTTATAAAACCTTCTTCAAGTAAACAAAATTCTAAACAAGAAAAAGAAAAGCTAAACAAACCACTATATCGAGGCAGCATAAATCATTCTAAGACATGCACTCAGAAAGATAAAAAAGAAACCATATTTTGGGAAGGAAAAAAGAAAGCAGGCGTAAACAATTCCAGTAAATGTAGGTATGTTGGAGCAGAAAAATGTGTGCTGGACTCTGTGTGTTATTCATCATCCCTGATCTAAAATGTAATATTATGTACTGTTGTTTCCAATATACAGCACTGTTCAAAAGTCCTTCTTCGTATTTTGCTTCTTGTCGTCAATGTAGTCTTGAGATGTAGTTAATGAAGGACTTTTTTTTTTTTTTGCCTCCAAGTTTTTGACTCTTATTTTCAGTCCAGATCACATGGTTCAAATGTCGATCAAGCTTGGTGATGCTTAATCGAGCTGGCGCTTTAATAACCTCCAAGTCATTCTGCATAGCTGCCCACATCAACACCCAGTCATTATCTCTGTTTCTAGAAACAAGCTACCCAGCTGCTAATTGCATTTGCCATTGCACTGCGGCCACATCAGGCCTTCTGTTTTTTTTATTTTTATTTTTTATTTTAATTTATTTTTCACGAAACACAAAAAAAGATGAAGCAATTTTGTTTTAGCCTTTCAGGCTTCCTTTAATGAGGAGCAAGAGTAATTATTAGCAACACGATTTTCAGGCTGGCAATCTCCCACAGTTCACATCAGCCAGATCTGAAGTGTGTGTGTGTGTGTGTGTGTGTGTGTGTGTGTGTGTGTGTGTGTGTGTGTGTGTGTGTGTGTGTGTGTGTGTGTGTGTGTGTGTGTGTGTGTGTGTGTGTGTGTGTGTGTGTGTGTGTGTCAGGACTGTTAAATGTTTCTCTCTAGCTTTTATCACAGGGTGTGAAAGATCAGGAATGACAGGAATGCCACAGCATTACAGAAATCCAGAATGAGCTTGTCTGAGCCATAACAATCATAAATGTTTTTTTCATTAAGGATTTAAGTATGAGAAAAAGAAGAACTTTGTATGAAAACAGATCCAGGTCATGCAGATGGTGTTGCCTCTTTTTGCGATTTTTCCAGCATGGAACTTCAAAATATATATCATCTGTATATAGTATAAGGACAGTCATGAAGATAAACCTTAACAAAGATTAGTCCTTCACAAAGCTGAGCATCTGTGATCATACACATATTATTGCTTATTGCTGTATACACAGATTATCTATTTGTTTAAATGACTGCTGTAGAAGGTAACATTCTCATACCTGTAGTGTTGAGAAACCTTAAAAACGTCAAATCAAGCCCTAATAAATGTGTGTAAATACAGCTTTGTCTGAAATGTTTAAACAGGATTTATACCTGTTTATGCTGAATGTTGATACTATGTTAGTTTTTAATTCTTCTATACTGTATTTCTTCTTAAAATGGATATGTTCAGGTTTTTTCAAGTCTGCATATGTAAGTAACCAGAGCCAACCCTCATTCTGTGCAAAAAATTCATT
The DNA here is from genome assembly GCA_011419295.1 of Clarias macrocephalus. NCBI lineage: Eukaryota > Metazoa > Chordata > Actinopteri > Siluriformes > Clariidae > Clarias > Clarias macrocephalus. Next base: position 48,392 of record JAAGKR010000836.1, on the reverse strand, counting down.
CCAAAGTTAGTATCTTTTAAAGTTAAATGTTAGTATAATGTACTTAAATGCATCTGAATTTTGATTTACAACAGACTTGAAAAAACCTGAACATATCCATAAGATGTCCCTTTAAGATGTGAATTTTATTTAGTACCACAGTATCCACTCTCTTGCTTGTAGTATATGTATGGGGTACACTGAGACACCAGCATGCCTATTCACAGGATGCTCAGACAAACAAGTAAAAGGTGGAGGGATTTTTTTTTTTTTTTAGTTTTTTTTTTAGTTGTACCCTGAAGGGGGAGCCAGTGAGCCAGACTGTCAATGCAGCAAGTCCCACAGCCTTCAACTTGTGCGAAGGCAGAGAATAAAGTCTTCACAGGGAAACTTTACCCACCAAAAGTGCTTTTCTTTGGCATGGAGTGTCTATAATGAGGGGTGAAAACCGTGGCAAAAGAAGTCGAAGCCTTAACTAGGAATCTCCCAGCATGCACCTTTCACTGGCATGGCAATTAAAGTGTTCCTCTGAAGTTACGCTTGCACAAAAACTACATCAGGAACAGACATGGTCCAGAAGGGCTGTGTGAAATTGCTTGGTTTAAGTTCATAGTATTTTTGGCAGCAGCTGCTGAAATGGAGAGACACAGACAGTAAAGCAGGCTGGCAGGCAGTTGTGTGCTTGAGCGTCTGTGGGTGTGGAGGGGAAAAATAGTGTCAGTGCTTGAGATCAGTACAAAGAACTCATTCTACGAGCTGAGTGCGTGTGTGTGCACAAGCGTGTGCGGCTGACCGGCTTGCGTCACAACACAGGCAGGAAACTGCTCTCGGCCTCTGGCAGGGCACGGGCTGTCTGGGGCCCTCGCAGTCAATTTAATGAAACCCAATAGTGCATCTAACTAAAAATACACTCGCCAGTGTGGGACAGTAACACAACAATATGAACCTGTAGAGGAGGAGGGTTCCCTTCCATAGGTTTGTTTTTACCAGAAATGTCCTGCGCGTACACATTACTGACATGCAGATTTTCATGAGGACGTCTCATTAGCTGATTGAGTCATAGATTGAGTCATGGCACCCGGATAGGCAAATTTACCTGCTAACATCATTTACCCAAAACACCTGTCAATTATCATCCGCCTGCGTGTCTCTGTCAAGACAGTATTTGTTAATCGCGTAAGCTCTTTATTTTTAACTCTTTTTATTTCCATCTCCTTAACAGCTATATTCTTGTCGTTATAATGAGGATCCAGAGCTCGCCCCATGGAATACTGGACCTGAACACTAGAGCACTACATTACATTTTTTTGCACACCTGGGGTAATTTTATTAGCCGGTCCAACTACTTGTTTAGCATAATGGAGAACCCAGAGAAAACTCATGAGGACACAAGAAGAACATTGTCAGAAAGACACAAGACAAGCGCTTGTCTCGCTAGCTTGCTTCTTTATGTAGGATAAATGTCAAAACCCTCCACACTGTTTATTGTAGACATGATGTAGCAGGCGAAGGCAGGAATATGAGTATGATCCCTTATCCCTCACTCAATTTTATTCAGGCATGTCTGCAAGTTTAGTGCATTCCAACCACAATACGTCCATCCGTTTCCCTGATTGTGGATTTGTGGGGAATGAGGTCACAACGTAGAAGTTTGCCTTTTAATGGATCTGACAGGGTGATGGAAAGCTATCCAAAAAAGAAAAAAGAAAAAAAGTCATAATATTCCTGTGCAATGTCATATGTTTGAGCATACAGTATATTTGACATATTTATTGTGAATAAAATTTAGGAAAAGCATATGGGTATATTTCTACTTCTATTGACAGAATATATAATCAAAAATTCAAACATGCCTTGTCTTGTGCAATCCGTTTATGTGTCCTTAAGTACAGCCCAGTGTGAAATAAAAATGCTGCGTTTTATTTTATGTGGACAAAAGTGAAAAACCCCAGACTCACATGGCTGATCGCTCATTAGAGACATGCTCGTTGCTGTTTTCACTGTTAATGGCATGTTTGCCTTTTAACGTTTCTTGTAGCTGTTTTTCTATTTCATCATTAATTTAATGGTAAAACCAAAACATATCTACATGTGTGGTATTGTTTCTAATATATTGCATTGCTCCTATCTAAAATAAAATAAAAAAATTCTAGACAAAATACAGAGTATCCATTTGTCTTGTTTTTAAACTTTTGCCAAAAAAAAGAAGAAAAAAAAAAGAAAAGAAAAAGAGGCAGGTAAATAATAATAATAATAATAATAATAATAATAATAATAATAATAATAATAATATATATATGATCTATTTTTAATTATCTATTTTACATAGGTCAGACAAAATTTTAAGAGGATCATAGTAAACTATATAAACTTTTTATATTAAAATGTTCATATACAGATTTTATTTTTATAAAAATCAAAGTATTGTCTACTATTAATTAGTAATATAATATTAATTATAAAAATCAACTTATTATTGTTGTTGTTAATTTTGCATGGCATGCAAGTGATTATTTTTATTATAATTATTATTATTCGTTTAGTAGTAGTAGTAGTAGTAGTAGTACTGCTACTACTACTACTATTAATAATATTATTATTATTGTTGTTATTATTGTTATTATTATTATTATTAGTTTTGTACAATTTACACATAATACATGTCGCTGATGAGCCAAAATTGCATGTTTTTTCAATCCATGCTTTTACGGCTCCTCATCTACACCTATCATGTGCATGTTATATGCATGTTGTATCATGTTCTGCTGCTGTATGTCTGACATGTCTGTGGTTTACATGTCATATACATTTTACTGCACTTCATCCAAACAGATTTCATTCTTTTTTGTTCATTATAGTGCACTGACCAATACTTAGCTACTCTAATAGCTCTGCCTGCTGTAAAAGGCTTCTCCCTTTCCCATGTGTGCATGTGTCTAGGTCATGCCTTCATGAGGCTGCCAAGCCACCTGGATCAGGTATTATTTGTGTTTATGTGCCAGGAGATACTTAAAGCGCAGCCGTTCTGTCTAGCACCAACACGTCCATCTGGGTGTATTTCAGACACACGACTACCTGATGGAGGCCAACTGAAGGCAAGAGTGAAGCACGTGGAAGAAAAAAAAAAACCTCAATCACACTTTTTTTTGTCATGCAAACAGGGGCTCTTTCGCTTACTGCCTGACAAGCAATACTAACCATATGTATCACGGTGTCTTCGGAATTTATTTTTTTTTTTTAACTATATCTACAGACGCATTTGTTTCTGCAAAGCCACGCAGGTTACAAATAGATTGTATAATGGAAAGAAATTTCTCACACAAAATATTATTTTATTCTTTGTGTCCACATTTGGTAGTGATATACTCTAGGATGACTGAAAGCTGACTGTTAGTTTATATCTCCGCCATGATGACAGTGAACACACATGTGCTGGTGAAATCCGAATGAACCTTCTAGAAACACATGGCGTTACTGGAACAGTGTTTCCTTCCAGTCAGTGCTGATTTGTAATTTGCAATCCAAAGTCAGCCATGTCAAGAGACAGTAGACAACACGGTGAGTAAATAATAATAATTTTTATGCCAGTGAGTGCAATACAGAAATATTAGTTGTATATATATATTTTTTTTATATAATATATTTCTTATTCAATCATTTAGTTATTCATAATTTAGCTGAATATAATGATTAATATACTTAATCAAAATACAACTACAATGAAAAGTACTAAATAAACTAAATATGTTCCATGTTTACGTGTTTAATGTCATAGTAAAATACGTAATAATGCTGTGCAGTCATATTAATGTGTTTAGTGTCAAAGTGTGTAACAATTTATAAATAATATAATTCATATAGCTAATAACTGAATTATATATATATATATATATATATATATATATATATATATATATATATATATATATATATATATATATATATATATATAATCACATAATCCACATAAAACACACAAGCAAAGGTTATATTTCGGGAAAATATTCACAAATTTGAAAATACCACCCAAGTGAAATGGGTGAATGTTGATTATTAAATATGGAAATGACATGTAGCACATGGTACTTTTTAAATCTATAGTTCTAGTGTCTTTACCCACCAGATGGGACATTCTTTAATAAAGCACTCATTTAGAGTCATATTAAAATCTGATAGCAAGTAGTTATTAAGCTTCATTGCTAATCCTTATTGTAATCTTTGTACGATAAGATTAATATTTAATGACATATTTCTGCGAGATTAAATAGAGATATTTTTAAGAGATATTTGATAGAATAGCACTAAATTCTATTTTCACATAACACAACCAAAATGTATAGCAAATACTCCTATTTCTATGTAATTATATATTACTTACATAATCATATAATATCTTATATACTACACCAAAAATGTAATACTTCTCAATACATATTACGTGTGTGAAAGCTATGAAAGAGTGTGAAAAAACTAATTGTTTCTGCAGCGTTAGGAAGGAATCAAATAAAGCAGTAAATGGTAACAGGACACAGCCCTGCCCACCACATATGTAACAGATTTTCTGGGAAATCAAATAAAGGTAGAGCGAAGATCTTTAAAAGCAGTCTACTACACGCATACTGTATATGAAATGGATTTTCTTGAACTAATAGCGACAAAGAACATGTTATGAATCATTGCAGTTGGAAGAATAATAAAGCAAGTCACCCTCATGCTGGCTTTATGGATGGAAATCTTAAAACTGCTGAAGTTAAGCCAGCGCTAGGACTGAACGTACCCACCCTAAAAAAATAAATTAAAAAAAAGGAAACGGGAAAAAAAAAAGAAAACAGAGCCTGGTATGAGAATTCATTATAGACTCCTGGTAACTGAAAATAAAGTGTGATTTAATTATTCAGGCAAGCTCCTGCAGGTACAGCAGTCAAAAATGGTATATTATACTGTGTAAGATTGATGCAGACTGTTTTTCTTTCGAATGTTGAATGACCTTTTGAGCCTGTTCTCTTTTTTTCACATGATTGTTGCATAGCAACAGGGAGGAAAGCGTACACATTGTTTGCTACACGATACAAGAAAAAAAAATACAGATGCCTTTTGATTAAATGTGAACGTCAAACATGCTCCATTTATTCATTTACTCCCGCTAGAAAGCTTGCCCCCTGGAACGACGAAACCCTTAATAGAACTATAGATCATGGCGTGATCAGGGACGAGTTCATCCCATGTCATACATGTGAGGAAAGTAAATCTGGTTGAAGATCTACCTGACCTACCTGAACCTCATATCAGGTGTTATTTGTTGTCTAGCTAATCATTTCTCACAAAAAAAAAACAACAAATATTTAAGATGAGTCATTAAAACCTGAGATTGAGTTTTTGCATTCCTTCTGTTTTATGCCTGATTCTTTTGATAAACTCAAAGGCAAGAGATTACATGTAGAAATGGTTCAGGATACACCCTGAACAGGGTGCTAATCCATCACAGAACACACACACACACACACACACACACACACACACACACACACACACACACACACACACACACACACACAATATGGGCAATTCGGAAATTTTTATCTAATCTGCATGTCTACCTGCATGAAACCCACCAAGCACGGGGAGAACATACAGAGAACATAAGGAGAAAAGTCCATGCACACAGAGGCAGGTCGAACCCGGGCCCTGAAGGTACAAGGCAACAGTGCAAACAACTAAACCAGCATGCTTATATATTCTATTCTATTCTATTCTATTCTGTGTTGGAATAATTTACTGTACGTCAATTTCTTTTATAAAGCCTATAAACCTAAATTATAAGAATGCAAGCAAATGGAACAGCATTGTTTATATACAGTACAGTGCAAAGGTCACCAGCTATCCATTATTTCTTATTATATTAAGTTTAATTAAATGACATAGATTAAAGAAAGGGGAGCAAATGTTTTACTGCAACAGGCTGCAAAGTTTCTAAGGATACAATTAAAAAATTGGTTATTTATGTAATAACCTCAGCAGCAACCTCATTTCCCCTCTCGTCTGTTCCAACCACTCAGCATTCAGCATCACCAGTATACTAATCATCATCCTGATCATCTGTCATCATCTGCATGTCATGTCTCAAGTTTTTTTTTTTTCTTCTTGTGCTTGAATGATTCACAGGTCACACTGTAAACCCTAATGCTCAAAGTAATCAAACATATTGAGTACTGTTAACTTAAATAATTACAATTAGTTCAAATGAATAGACCTTGATAAGTATTTAGAACTTTTTGATATTTATGAGTAGAAATGACACTTTTCAAGTTAGCGGAACAAATTTGATATTTTAAGTAACTTGTAACTGTCATCTTAAAGTTCCACCAACCTAGTGATTTTGTGTCTGACATCATCAGGGCAGTAGGGCACTGGTGTCTCAGTGGTAGGTGGTAGTGGTAGGTCTGCCATGTGAAAGGCCCGGGTTCGATTCGCAACAACTGGATGTAGTGTCTGTCCCAAGCCCAGATAAAATAGGAGGGTTGCGTCAGGAAGGGCATCTGGTGTAAAACCCATGCCAAGCTTGTGTGTGGACCGGATAGTCTGCTGTGGCGACCCATTGCCGGGGGCAGCCGAAAGACCAACAACAATTTATTTGATTTGCAACAACTAAAAAAATGATAATTACTATTAAATAGTACGGGTGAGGCTACTCAAAGAGCGATTAATATCAATGAGTAGAACAGACTCAAAAACTGATAGTTCTGGAAACATCATTACTTACAAAATTTTATGTTACTGATTACCTCAATTTTTTTTGTGTTTTGCCAACTTATTCGGGTTTACAGTGTAACAAACTAAAACATTCTTCTTGAACTGGTCAGGTACAGGGACTGGACTGAACAATAAGAGCCAAAGGCTGTTCCTCAAGACTACATTAAAAAGTTTCCAGAGAATGGTCATGACTTTTAGATTTGCATTATACATATTTAAACATTATTACAGTTTGAAAAAACAATTAAATTGAACAAAGAGTTTTTTTTTTTGTTTTGTTTTCAGTATTCGTGTATGTTAAATTCCTTATTAAATTCCACAAGATCTCATTTGCTTGAATGAAAGTACATTTTTGGAATTTTTCCATTACGAAAACAAGACCTAATGGACAAAACCTGACCGCTCAAAAAAATTTAATAAATAAACAAACAATCAAACAAATAAATAAACAAATAAAAACATACCCCTATCTGTGGCTTGCCTTAAGAGCTGTTAATGAGAGAGTCCACAGTGTGGTTGTGTTACGGTTAGATGGCGGTGAGTCTGTATTGTGAGTTTGCCTCTAGATCTATATCTGTGATTCAGGTTTTCTTTGCTATCATATAAAACTGTCAGGGTGAACGCATTTTTTACGGTATATTACATTGCCTGGAATTTGTTCAGAACACAGCTCTGAGCAGAAGGGATTTTGCGCGCGGTGCCTCATTGTTTGTTCCTTCCTGCGTGAGTCATTAAGCTGTGGCATTGTGTTTTGCTCCTCATTACAAGCCACAAGTTGACATCTGCCCTCTGGATTAAATGAATCACGAAGATTCCAGCCCCACTGCTATAACTTTGCCCCTGGTTTGCTGCAGCGCCATCTTATTGTGCACTAAATAGACAATTTGTCACTATGAGAAACGCTAGTCTGTATCTAATGGGAGGTTCTTCATGGCTCTGCTTGCTTGCTTTCTCTTTGTGTGTGCATGCATCTTTCAAAGATTTCTCAGGTGTGCACACACAAAGAGGTATTTGTTTCATTTGCAAAGTTACTCCGTGTCCTCAGATAGGATTTCCACTGAAATGCTATCCACCATGTTCTGAGAGTAGAAAGAAGAGCAGGCAATCAAGGGGTGACTCATGCACCTTGGACGAATGCATAGTTGCGACCTGAATCACACCGGTCACACCCCTCCATGAGTCACCCGCGTTACGCCCTCCACAACAGTCACTCAACCAGTTTCTCATCCACTTTACCTCTTTCACCATCTTTTCCCTCATTTGGACCCAGATGCATAAACGCATAAAGGTCTCACTCTCTCTCTTTCTCTGTCCTGCTTTCACTCTTTCTCAAAGAGAAAAAAGTTTTTTTTTTTTTTTTGCTGCCAAAGAATTTCTTTGTATATGCATTCAGTTGAATGCTGACCAAAGACAATAATTAATTTCCTTATACAGAAGGAAAATAAATAAATGAGCAAACATTCTCTAGTTTTTATTTTATGCATACTTAAGGGCAGTATGTTTAGTGTTAATTAGGCAATGATACAGTTTTGAAGTACAGAAATGCTCGTTCAGATATACTCGTTATCTTCATGTAACTTCTCTTCTTCTGCTTAACAGATATGAAAAGGCCTTTGATGTTTACAAACTTGCAAATGAGATACATACGTATATTTGCATGAAGCATCCAGTTATGATAAGTATGACTTTTTTTTTTTTCCAAAATAAGAGATAGGTGTGTGTATTTTTTAAATTCTGTTGAAATTTGCTTGCATACAATGCAGGAAAAGAAAACAAATTCTCTTCAGAGACACACCTATCCTGCAATGACTAATAGCGTGCAGAAAGCCATGCTGGCTTTGATGCTCAGCCTTGATCTAAGTCTTAAGTCTGCACTAATCGCTTGAAAATATTCAAGAGAGGACACGGGTTGTATCTGTCTTCGCCCAAAGGAAGAATTGCTTGCACGTCTTCTTTTTTATATAGAAAAAACTGATCTGTACGCACCTTCTGATGATGAGTTTCCGAGCCGTATCTTGGCATCTCAGCTCCTTTTGCACGTAGACGGTGAGGACGGCAAAGGAAAAGGGCGACCAAGGTCATGATAAATGGGTCAGTTTCTCCATCTGTTCTCCCACTAAGTAGCTCATTTTCTATTTTGCCCTCCTGGTTTCCCGGCAGTGGTACTGTAAATGTAATTGAGACCATGGAAAACCACACGTTATGCCACTTTTTTTAAACATAAACCTCAGCAGAAAGATATAGTGGGCTTCAATATATTGCTGTTAACTATTCATTCTCATCAACATTGATATGCTCAACTAAAAAAAAATAATGAGGAGAAGGAGGAAAGATCTTTCTAGACGATGTCTCCAAACAATGTCACGCTTTGTGATTTTAAATTTCAGGATCACATGCACATGATTCATTGCTTACCAAAACGCTGAGAACTTTTATACACACTCAAATTATACAGAGAGCATCCTTTTTTTTGTGTGTGTGTGTGTGTGTGTGTGTGTGTTTTTTTTTTTTTTTTTTACATAGTTTGTGCTTTCAAAAGATTTGCATGAGGGCAAACCGTGACCACAATGCATCAAGAACACCTGTTTGATTTGAGGTTGCCTCAGCACTGGGCAAACGGATACACGGGAGCACCCACTGCAAAACAAGACACAAGACTAGGCAAGCCTAATTTAGCCAGACGGTAGTCTCACGAGCCAGATTTCTAAAGCGTCTGGCACTTTGAGAATATGAGCCGTGTGTACTTACACAGTAAAAGACTGCTTTTTTTCACAAAAAGGCAAACTAATTAACTTGCCACAGATGCTCTTACACCTTTTAAAAGCATTACTCCCTGAGGTTTGTCCAATCCAGCTGTTCCAAAAAAAAAAAAAAAATGCACTAAAAAGCCATTAAAGAAATAATAATTGTGTCCATAGTTTTTCTTGGTCCGACTTTATATGAAGTGTTTCTTATTACTCTGTAGTTGCACATAAACAACAAGAGAGTCAACCATGATGCCATTAGTGCACAATCTGTACGACCTGTTACAGATTGGTTACAGAGGTACAGTTTTAACTGTATGGAGTTAGTCAGACTTTAACCTTAAACATTCTGAAGCTTGTGGCCAGACATGGGTACAAAGGCTATTAAAAGATGGTGCAATGCATAAGCAGTTAAGCAGTTATTCAACTCACAATTCACCAGTCAACTCATACTGGACACTTTACTGGAGCAGCCATAGCAGCACTTTGCTTAAACGAGGTCTTGTATTTCAGCACTTCTTGCAAAGATGTTACCTACAGTAACATGCATCATCAGGACTTTTCTCTCACTTCCCAAAACATATTCATAGGAGGATTGGCAGTAATAAGAATGGTTCTAGGTGTGAATGAGTGTGTGTGTGAGAGAGACACCCTGGCGTGTCTCTCTGCTCTGTATCGTTTTAAAGTCGTTAGTAAATAAAATAAGGATGAGCGTTCTACAATCTGTTATTTGTTTGTGAGTAAGTCCTACTAGCTGATCTTGATACAGGATGTGGGAATAATCGTAATGCAAGAGGCAGGATATGGGAGGCACGGAAAGCGGAGCTCTCTGTAACTCTTCTCCGCCAAAAATACATGTTGTGCATATATCAGTAATAGGGAGATTTCGTCCAACACCATATTTCGTTGCGTAGTTTCGCGCGCCAGTGTCGGAAAATTCCATGTGCATTACACGGCATGGGCATTAATGCCATCCTGACGCATCAGGCCTGAGTGCTGAAAGTGGCACTTCTGAACATGGTCATATCTAGTGCAAATGATTTACAGAATGTGTTGGAACATTACTCCCATTGAGAGCTTGGGTGTGAATGGAAAAGTCCCAACAGGATCCATGTTGTATCTTTGAAGCCTGAAGTGGTTGAAATCGTCCAGAAGGAGTGTCGTTGTGATGGGTGTGTGTGCGTGGCAGGAATGTAATTTGGAAGGGGATGCTGGAAATGCTCTTCCCTTTCTCGCTCTAACACACAGTGACGCAAAGAGGAGCATCGGGCTCTGCTTTCTGTTAGCGTATTGAACTGGCATACAAATTCTGTATGGAGTCTTTTTTATAGGGACCTTTCTCTGGCCCAGAAGATTTTCCTTTCTTTAAAAATCGAGAGCCAAAAAATCAGCATGATTACTACATTTTGACTGGAGATATACCAGTGGTTACCTATAACAATGCAGATCATTATTAAAAAAAAGTCAATAAATGTAATAATAATAGCACACATGCATTTGTGAGTGCATGGAAAGACTAATGGTTAGACAGCATCTTTAAAGCTGGCAGACCTCCTAGAGCCCAATTAAGAGGAAATGAATGAACTGTCGTGATGTGTGTGGCTGCCACAGCGACATAAAAAGGACAGTGATGTAGCACAGATATGGCACATTATTCCACTCTCAGTCAAGCAGAAACCTTTTCAAAGGAAGATTTCGGATCTGATTTTGCTTTGCTATCCATTGACTGACTAATATGATAACATGCGTGAGAAGGCCTTCATAAAACCACAAGCTGTTGGGAAGCATTGCAACAAGCCAACCCTTCATGAGAGCATCTCACTGCAAACTGCAGAGTATTCCTAGAACAACTGAAATGATGTTTTGTGATCAAACTAAAATGATCAGCATGTTTGGTGACAAAAAGTTTCAAAATTTCCCAACGTCTACAACCTTGTTAAACATGAGACTCAAAAAGTGAAGACGTAAAAATCCTTCCAACACAGCCGAAAAGGTTTGAGAAAAAATTTTTCGATGTTTTTTTTATGTTTAAGAGAAAACGCACTGGGTTTGCATTTGAAAAAACTAAAGTTATATAAATCAAAGTGATGTAAACGTTACATAACGTATAACATGTTGCTCTAAGGCTTAATAAAATAAAGGATTAGGTCTTACAGATCAGTTTATAAGGATGATAATTGATTATGAATGATGGATATGGCTCATGCTACAACTCTTCTTTGAACTCTCTCGACACTTGTCCAATCCTCGGCTCACACACTCGGTACCGCCGGCAAAGTGCAACTCAATCTACCATGTTTACTCTCCGTTGCCTACATAAGGCCCTCGTCAATGTTTCCTCCCCCTTTCCCATCAGAGCCGGATCCCAGCTCCAAAACCACAGGATGACTCATGAGCATGGAAATGAGTGGGGGACACAAACGAAAATGAAGCGGGGGGAAGGGAAGTGCTCTGGAGTCAGGGAGGGTTACGTTCTTCTCAACGCTTAAGTAAAAAAAAAAACCTTAACTTAAATAACAACCTCATTTTAAAAACAGAGAGAGAGAGAGAGAGAGAGAGAGAGAGATTTCAGAACTCCAACGAGAGATTTCAGAACTCCGGGTTTTTTTTCCTTGATCATCATCTTAGATAACCATTTCCCCTGTGACTCATTTAATCATGTCTGAGATTCAAAGAACCATGCCAAAGCTCACATTACAAACCCACTTAGTGCTCTCAGGACAAGTAAATATTAATACCCCTTTCAAATACAGTACTGTGTGTAAACAGGCACATGATATTTTGGTAACACTTTAGAATGCTCTCTCTTAATTGAGGAAATATTTCTCACGCTAAATACTCAGGCGTTTAATTATTCATGCTTTTAAATACTATGTATACTAATTTGTAATGATTTGTTAATTTATATTACATTTCCTAACTCACAAATGTACCAAAAGGGCATGTGTATTAAAAAAAAAAAAAGGATAATAAATAAGAGGAAAGATACTAGTGTGTTCTGCTGTTTCTATGTCGTAGCAAACAAAACAACAGAAACACTGTTCGACAAAGCCTGTCGTTTTTAATCTATAATTTTAACTAGCAATCAGTATTAGATGTTTTTTGTTTTCAAATGCAGAATTTGCAGCTACCTATGTAAAGGTACCTAGATGACAATAACTAGCAGTAACTGGAACCTCTGTAGTCCAACTAGGCACCGTGAAGGCCAACGGTGCTTATCATTGTATTTTTTTTTCCATCTTTTTCAACATTCACACACATTCACACACTAATTTGGGAACACCAATTAACAGGCAATTTGGGAACATCAATTAACCTAATCTGCATGTCTTTGGACTGTTGGAGGAAACCAGAGTATCCAGAGGAAACCCACCATGCACAGAGAGAACATGCAAACTCCATGCAGACTCAAATTGAGAATCGAACGCGGACCCTGGAGATGCATAGAGGCAGTGCTAAACACTAATACCCCTATCTCACCTATGCGGTGAGATGCGGTGTTAGGCACCGTGAGCTGCCGCGATTGCAACGCCGACGTTCCGCAATGTTCTGCAAGCTTCCGCTAGGACCGGCAAAGGAATTAAACGTTTGATTTTTCGCAAGGAAAGATGGAAACGTACTCACAGCGCCAAAACTCGCGGTGAATCATGATGAACCGTACTTATGGCCACCGTGCGAAACCATGTAGGTGAGATAGGGGTATAAGCCACCATGCGGCCTAGTTATTTATTATGTGATGCTAACTACCAGTTATTAGAAGATAAGGATGCTTTAGTTGCTTTTTTTTGTTCAGACATTCTTAAACTAAATCGTGGTGCAGTGGCCAAGAGTCGAATCCAGCACTTCAAGTCCAACATTACCTAACACAGTAACAAATATGTTACCATGCTCTGAGAGAGACTGGAAACTCTGATACCAGATAAATATCGCATCATGTTGTAAGTTTAAAAAATATTTTTTTATATTATTATATAATAAATATTAAAACGTTATAGATTATTTTTATTTCTTTAATCTTTAGATTCAACCACTGGTTTTCAAAGGTTTTCATAAATCTTAACTGAATGATTATGCAGCCCAATACTGAAGCTAGCAACATCAACTATAGTAGAACAGTATTACATCACTAAGTTTGATATGGACTTTGACTCATTTCATTAAGGTCAGACCAGGGCAAAGTAAAATAAGCAATTGAACCATTAAATAAGTAATGAAATAAATACTTAAATATTTATTTCATGGCCATCAAATAAACCTCTTTTAAACTCAATTTACATAAATATATTTTTTTATTACTTAAAGACATTTAAGGCAGAATTGTGACTTAGTGGTTAGCACCGTCCCCTTTGCACCTCCAGGGTCTGCATTCGATTCCCAGCCAGGTTTGATTCCTGCCTCTGTGTGTATGGAGTTTGCATGTTCTTCCTGTGCTTGGTGGGTTTCTTCTGAATACTCTCACAGTCCAAAGACATGCAGCGTAGGCATATTGACATTCCCAGATTGCCCATAGTGTGTAAATGAGTGTGTGAGTGTGTGTATGTGTGTGCCCTGCAATGGATTGGCACAACTATACCCCGCATCGTGCCCTAAATTTCCTGGGATAGGCTTTAGGCCCCCCACGACCCTAAATACAGCAGTATAGATGATGAGTAAGACTGAGTGAATCAGTGAGTCAGTAATAACATTTAATTAGTTCATTTTAATCATTTATTCCAAAAACAATAAATCTGTTTAATATTGTACAACTCAACTCTTCGTACACACAGTTCATGTTAAAAATATTGATCAATGTCATATACTCTGTGTCTCTTTTTGCCAGTAATTTCTGATATATAGAGGTTACATATTATTCTTTGTGCTAAGTGATAAGTAATTGTCCTTGCCCTTTAGGAGTAATTATTGCAGAATTGATCATTTAAGTTAGTATGGACTGGGTTGTAGATAGATAACATCATTAATTAAGAACCCATGTCTTTCGCAAAATCTTCAGAAAATCTTCAGCACACTTACTGCATTTACAGTAGAATTAGTTACTATGTCTTTACACTTTAATCAGCATTTTTTTTTTTTTTTAGAATTTCTGTGAATATCAGCCCAGCTGTGAAGCACTTCTAGGTAAGAGGGTGCAGGCTAAGTACTGAAGACATCAGCCATGCTGATATTAAACGCAACAGCATGACCTCAAATGAAAAGCTAGTGCACTAGGGTGTACAATCCACACTTAGTGAACGATTTGTGATTCAGCCTTTTGTTAGAAGGTTTTTGAGACACATTTATGAAACATGCTTATTTACCTGCTTATTAGGTGCTTAATAATCAAGTACTGTTAAATGACTTAAATGACAAAAATAAATATGACCTGATGGGCATACATGTCAATTCACCTAACAAACAAGAGAGATGTCCCTGGAAATGTTTGTGGTAGTAAAAGTTATTGTATAATAAGTTCCATGCCAAATCATGCCTCACTTTTTATATGAGCTCATTTGCAAATTTCTACAAATTTTAACAAATCCCATGTCAGCCAGATTACCAGACAGAGCTATATACTATGTATATTAATATAATTTCATGCTGTTATTGTTTTTTTAAATACTCATCCATGCTTATACCTAATTATAAAATCATACTGAAATGAAAACCTCCTTCGGCAGCCCTCAAAGTGTTATCCAGCAAAGGCAAGCAATTAGTGGTTTAATATTTATTTTTTATTTCAGTGAAGCAAGTCACACCTTTTTTGATTATACGCACTTTTTTAAATCACTGATTAAAAAAGCAAGGTGATGTGGATAAAAAAAAAAAATAAGGCCCTTGATCAGGGTTTGGAGAGCGATTTGGAGTTCTGCCTTGTTTTAGGAGCTAGTTAGCTTTGTAGCCACGAATAAAAGAAAACACACAGTTCAGAGGCAATTTGGAACGACTTAGAAGCAATGATTCAAAGTGTTTAAAAAAAAGTGTTGTTTAAGATGACATAACATTATCAGATGTGTTTTCTTGCTGAAATGCTTCTGTTTCTGCGTTTGAATGTGTTGTTTGGCAGGCAGTTGTTCTCTCCTCAGAACGGGGGATCATTCACACCTACTTTCACCCACGCTGTGACCAAAAGTTTGTGTAATTAATGGTTATGAGAACACCTGGGATGTGAAGTAATACATATACTAGTTAAACGTCCCAGTGGTGTTACCATCCATTATCAACACTCGTCAACTGCTGCTTGTTCAATCAGATTACTTGGGCCAAATGAACTATTGTGTGATTTAAAACAAACAAGCTTTTTACAAAGAAAGATGAAAATAAAACAAAAAGTAGAACATTTTATTTATCAAGTTTTCCTTTAAACTGTGTAAATCATATCTTTGTCATTTTGCATTTATCATTTCAAACAAGTGGTTAGACCTGGAGTAGAAACAGTCACAGCTTGTCCAAAACCCAGAAACTCAGTGTTCTTCTCTGGGACAAATTTTCACTTGAAAGACAATATTTCACTTGTATTTCTTATGAAGTATTTTTTTTTTCTTGTTTCCAGCCTTGTAAGTATGATTCATTCATCACTACCCTGACAACAGCAGGATAATAAGTAATTACTTGAGCCAGACCTCCCAACCATCCAGAGGGTAAATGTTAGATTGCACTTTTGCTTCAATAAATCACGAATCTTACACTTAAATGGCCTTGTAGGCAAAGCAATTTGATTACATTCTGTTCTGCAAACAGAACAGTCCTCGGTTAATCAGAGTGCAGCACTGAACACCCTTAATGTTTTCCTATTCTGAATTTTAATAGCGTACCATATATACAGTATGTATATATACACACACACAAATGTATGACCCACTTGTGATTTGCACAAAAACTCCCATACTCTAAGAAAGGTGAAAGTTTCTTAAAGAAAGCCATTACTGGTTATGAGACATGTGTTCATCCCTAAGAGCCTGAGAGTAAATGGCAAAGTATGGAACTGAAACATCTTCAATCGCTGACCAGAAAAAAGTCAAAAGTCAACCATCAAAAGAAATTGATGCTTACATTTTTCTGGGATTCTCAAGGGCCAGGATTGGAACATTATCAGATAAAAGGCCTGCTATGCAATAGTGTTGTGAGAATGTACATCCGCAAACTTCTGCCCACACTGTTCTGTATCTGACACAACTTTTGACTCATATGTATTTATATATGGTATATCTTTAAGATGATGACATGATTACATCGCATAATTGCTTCATAATTCTCGGCTGCACAAACAAGCTACAAATCTCCCATTTTCCTTAGATCTTGTGACTGGGAAGGTCACTGAAGTACACTAAACTCAGTGTCATGTCCACGATACCATTAAGACAACTTGACATAGAGTTAACAACAAGCAAGCATTAGGAGATAAGGATACTAAAGTGACCAAAACTTGAAACCAAATTCCCTACTTAAGACACTACACACTGTACTGTAGCTTTGAGAGATACCAGAAGATCTCTAATACCAGATGAATATAACATCATGCTGTAATAAATTTTGAATATATATTTTTTATTATTATAATCTTTGGATTCAACTACCTGATTTTTGGAGGTTTTCCCAAACATTAACTGAATGATTAGCTCTAGCTCTTAGTCCAAAGCAGTCAGCACTTCAGTAGATCAGTATTAAGTAACTAAATAAATTATAAAATACATATTTTTTAAACTCATGTCAGTCAATTTTTTAACTAATTAAAAGTTTAAAAACTAAGTATATTATTTTATTAGTTAAAAAATTTACTGACATGAGTTTAAAAAATATGTATTTTATCATTTATTTAGTTACTTATTTATGTTTTCATATATATTCATAGTTTAATTGTTTGCTTGTTTTTCATGTCAAAGTACCCATCAAACTTAGTGATGTAATACTGATCTACTGAAGTGCTGACTGCTTTGGACTAAGAGTTAGAGCTAATCATTCAGTTAAGGTTTGGGAAAACCTCCAAAAATCAGG
Source organism: Clarias macrocephalus (assembly GCA_011419295.1). Classification (NCBI taxonomy): domain Eukaryota; kingdom Metazoa; phylum Chordata; class Actinopteri; order Siluriformes; family Clariidae; genus Clarias; species Clarias macrocephalus. The sequence goes on along the minus strand of JAAGKR010000836.1, from coordinate 30,951 downwards.
TAGTTGAATTAATTGTAATATATTTTTAAAATAACTAATTAATCTATTTAATCTTGTACCACTCCACTCCTCATACACAAAGCATGGTGAGTTCTTAATTTATTTTGAACCATTGTGTTACAAATATCATTCAGTGTCATATATATGGTGTTTCCTTTGTCAGTACTGTATTGATTCCTGAATTACTGATATATCAAGGTTACTTATTATTGTGATACTGTAAATAATTGCCCTTACTCTTAAAATTACATTATTTTGTATCTATTATCCAAAATTTAGCTAAAATAAAATAAAATAAAATACAGTTTTTTCAGTATGGTAGTGATGAATAGTCCAATTCATTTTTCACTGGTTAAAATTAGTTATTAAATTGTTACACTTTCACTGGTAATTATGTGGATTATTTTTAGAAGTAATTAATGTTGAAATTTAGCATTTGAGTTGGTAAGACCTGAGGTTGTAGATAACATCGTTAATTAAGAACCCATGAAAAAACCCATTCAGCACAGTATACTGTATATCAGCAGGAGTAGTTTTTATGGTGACTATTTAAGTGATATCGCACTCGAGGCCATGCTGAACATCAGTATAACTGTGATGCCGCTGTAGGCACGAGGGTGCAATCCAGCGTCTCGAAGGCATCACGGCCATGCTGATATTCGGCACAACAGTACGACTTTGAGTGTGATATTGCTTTACCCCTTTGTATATTCTGCTTTAGGCCAGTGGTGGCTCAAATGGTTAAGGCTGGGTTACTGGTTACAGTGGGTTACTGGGTTTCTAATCTATAGGTCGGGGGGTTCGAGCCCTGGCATTGCCTGGCAACTTGGCATAAATGGTTGATATCTTGAACAAGGCCATTGACCCTATCTGCTCCAGGGGCGATGTAACCTGGCTGACCCTGCACTCTGAATCCAGCTTCCTAATTGGATATTCGAGAATTACAACATCCCTTTGGGATTAATAAAGAAGCAATAATTAGAATATCGGCTACAATTTGGAATGACTTAAAAGTGATTACTAAGAAGACAAAGTATTGTTTGCTTGCCTTAGGTGTAAGCAATTCCTTAAAATGACACAATATTATCACATGTGTTTTCTTGCTCAAAGTGCTTAAGTGACTGGTGAATGTGGGTGTTTGCAGGCAGCTGCTCTCTCCTCAGTACCCTGCGGACTGCACCAACCTACAGTATGTTCACCCGTGCTGTTGACTGACCGGTAATGTAATTAATGGCGGATACAACACCTGTGATGTCCCATAGCTGTTACTGTCCATTACCACCACTAATGGACTGCCTCTCGTCCAATCAGATTACTCAGTTGGAAGTAACTCTTGTATAATTTGTACCCAATGTCTCACAAGAATATGTTCCCCGCACCATTGCACCACCTCCACCAGCCTGCTGTACATTCTAGGCTGTGATTCCAAGAAGTGGTTATTTAAGGCTCTATATGCTTTCCGTCAGCCAAACCCGGGGTGGCTATCCTCTTCTGACCTCTCTCATCAGATTATATATTTCATTTCCTTAACTAGTCATTCTAACTGCTTTCACAAGGTGTCCAACATTTAAGCGCTCTGATATGTATTTTATCTTCGCCTTCACTACCTTGTGGAAAACAGTTTGTGTGTTTGCATTAGTTTGCCCTTTTCAATTAGCCTACTTATAAAAACAGGCAATAGCATTAGCTACGTTTTAGCCACGTCTGCGCAAGTGTACTACACTACAGCTTGGGTTTTGAAAAGTGAAACTGGAATTTATTCTAAAAGGCTGTTAATTTCGACCCCTACTCGTCAGGGTTCACACTGAGAAGGGCTCGGTTTTGAGAGGAAATAAGACAGTCATGATCACTTCAGAAATGACTGCAGCCTTTGTCGGATGGTTAATCCACTCCTTGTTTCCTTGCCTTCCTGATTTCTTTTGTGCTTCGTGGTATTTTCTGCTTTTGTGCTAGGCTTGCATGTGATCTGTTTGTGATCTGACCTCTGCTGTGGACCATGATTTTTGGCAATGCCTGAATAAAATAACTTCCAAATGAGTCTGGCTGCCATATGTTACAGACAGCCACTTCCCTAAACATAAGGACCCACTCAAATCCACAATTAATACCATGACTGATTCTTGTGCTACTGATAGCAAGAATCCTGCCATATGGAAGAGAGAGAAAGTATGCTCTACAAGCATATGATACCAAAATGTCTTAAGCTTAATGCATTGCCTTCAGTTACACTGCTGATCACTATGAATGACAAATTAACAGGCCATTGTGGCCATAGACAGAGCTACAAATTTTCTTTACGTTTAATCATTTAAAAACCACAGGACATCTGATAGCTAAATGAGGAGGGACGCATGTACCTGCTACCAGATGTGCATACACATAACATGGGCAAAAATAATTACAATACAAATAACATCCACAACTGCTTAATCTGTTCCTAATCATTTGTCACTGATGGTTTCATTTTACAAAAAGTCAATTTTGGTCAAAAGAAAAACTAGTGAAGGAGTGGTACAATTCTTTTGTATTTCTTCATAGCAGGAAATCACACCCACAATTATCAAAGTTATTATATTTATTAATAAGTTCTTACAGTTTGTGGCCTGTTTGACCGGTATCTTGAATTGAATAGTGTTAACCCAAAACTGGAAAACCAGAAGGCCTGTAAATAATCCGCTTCTTGGATGTTTAGATATACTGGGTTAATTGTGTTAACCTAAAACTGGAAAACAAGTGGGCCTTTAAAAAATGTATAAAATAAATTAATTAATAACGTTAAAAAAACATTCCCAACAGAGTCTGACTGATGGTGATTATAGTTAGTAACCCAGTATCCATTGTAAGGATCTACCAAATAATGGAAACTTTAAAGCACTTTAGTAAGTCGCTCTGGAAAAGAGCATCTGCCAAATGCCTAAAAATTCTGACGAAAATTCAGAAATAAAGAAAAGTTATGTCAGTCTAATAAATGACATAACTATTATTAAACTCATTTTAAAAACAGAATTGCTCTTTATTTCACAGTCTAGTACTTAGACTTTATTTCACATAGTATGGCTACAAAACATTTGAGAACCTTTGATCTTTTTATGGTGAAAAAATACTTGTTTTAACTACTGTATAAGGACATACGCGTGTGATGACTCACATCTCCTGCATTTGTTTAGAGCCAAGGTTGTGCAAGTCCTGAGAAATCAACACAAAGTTCCTCCAAGGTGTCTGACGAAGACCATGAAGTTCCCACTGCATCCTTACAATATTGTCGAATGCAGCAGGAACAGGGTCAAAATGTAAAATGTGCATTTATTAAGCCATGTCCCTGTTACGTCCCTAATATGTTGTCCCTAATTTCCTATCACTAACATGATCATATGCTCACCAGGTCCAATGAGATGAAGAAAAAAAAAAAAGATGTCTGATCAGATCTTCCTGTGTTTTACTTCGACCACATTCTAACCAGGCGTTTTTTCTTAACATGGTCAAAACAAAAAAAAAAAAACTACCTCTTTACTGGTTTGTACTCTGTTCCTGACAAGTTGTTCAAGTTCTTACAAACATGCATGTCAAAACATTTGCCTGATAAGTATCTTATCGCTGTCACTTTTCAGCCATGATCTCAGCAGCATCCATACATTAAGTTCCTCAACTGTCACAAGTTCGTTTCCTTCATGCAAAACAGTCGGATTGATCACATAGGCTTAGTATACAGGCAAGTATGTGAACAAATGTGCTTGACCATGCGACCGCAAATATATTTCCAGTCTCACTCTTCACTGTCATGGGACATATTAATAAGATGTGTTTATGTGTGTTAAATAGTGTCGATGGACTACGCACATGCATAGGCGTGGCCAATTGTAATCCTGTAAGCAATGCGCGTATATTTTTTAATGATTTTGGTCAGTTTTTACATCACTGACATCTGGCGGTCATCTGCACGTTTCGAGCTTTTTTTTTCACATTTCGCTTATGATGTGCAAGGCAAAAACGTAGCCTAGAAATGAAGAAAAAGAAAACGATGAAACACTTTTCAAGCTTTTGAAAATATAAAGAGATCTGTTGCATGTAGTGCAAGATTTTACAAAGAGCAACAGTTGCGCTGAGTCTGGCCTTAGAAAGGTATGTGGTAGAGTAATCAGAGCTCGATGGTGGGGTTGTATCGGTAACATGAAAGAAAAAAGAACTTAAATCAATCTCTCTCTCTCTCTCTCTCTCGCATTCATGTGTTCACTCACTCACTTACTGAGTAGTCGTACAGTACAGGTATGTGTGTGCATTGTACCTACACATTAAATGTGGCTCTTGTGACTCCATGCATGCATTCATGCTTCTTTATAACATTACCAGGCTGCTTTAATATTAAGTACAGGACTTACTGTGGATCAATTGAGGTTGCAGAGAAGAAGAGTAGCATTTGTTTTGCTTTTTCTTTTTTTTTCTTCACATTTTTCACATTTCATACAAATTTCCTTTGATTGTGTGAAGCTGCTTTGTGACAATGACAACTGTTAAAAGCACTTCTTCACATCTATAAGTAAACTCAGAATCCCTCGCTTTGAGGCAAGAACAATGTATGAATTAGGGCTGATGTTGTCACTGATCTTTGGCTTTATGTAGACATAAGAGAGCGAGCGCCACAATGGGCTGTTAGGAATGTTGTCTTTAAGCTGAGTTTAAGATCTTCTATATAACATAAAGAAAACTAAATTAAAAAGAGCAGTTTATGTCGCTTTAACCTCAGGCTACTGTTTTAAAAACATCATAATTAATATTTCATTAAATTTCATTATGTCAACGCATCTTTGTTAAAGTGCACTACATTAAAACTTGATTAAAGTAAACATGAGCATTAGCATAATGCCTTTTTTTTTTTATTCCCATAGTCATTAAAATAATCTGTTATTGGTTTAATTACACTGTTTATCTTTAACCAACTGAAACAGTATTCAGACATGCAGTATTCCCTTTTATTAGGTAACAAAAAAAGCACAGTGAAACTGACAGAAAAGCTGTGCAATGCAAACCTCATTATTAACGCGTCCGTCTATAACCTCCAGATCATTTCCGCAGGTGTGAGTCAGATGCAAAATTTTCACCTCGCTTTTTCAGTACTTTTTTATGGATCTGCCGCAGCACCCTGTGCTCCACCTCATCCTAATTATTAACACTTGCATCCCATCAGCTTATCAGTTTATCAGTAAGCATTTGCACGTTCGCTTCACCTTCCCAAGTGCATTCCTAGTTATCAACAGTATCTTTCCCGTGTATTTTATTTCCTATTTTTTAGCATGCCTCATGTCTAGTCCTTGCTTTTATCAAGTCTTTGGTGCTTCATGTTAATCACAGCCTAGATGACTTTGGCTAGTCTGTTCTCGCCCAGTCTGAGCCACAAGGGAAGATAATCAGGACGATTTTAAGCCCAATTGCAAAACATGCCTTGATTTTAGGCCAGCCTTAAATATTCGTCTTATGAGATTATACTGTGGTGTGGAGTTAAAAGATCTTAACCAATCTAATCTTTTTCACAGTACTGTTGTGGTCGCAACAATTTTAAATCGTGCCCAGTGTATACGAATGTGTGGGTTTGGGAGTGTTTTGTGTAAAAATGTCATTTTTATTTCATGCGTGCAGAGAACATAACTGATAACAGACGAGATGAGCCTTCATTCGTCACGAAGCTGTTGATTCATAAGAACTTCTCTCTAAGAATCGGGATCATTCGCTCTTGAGATTATTATATAAGTGGCCTGATTTATTTGGAGAAAATACGGCAGCAGGATTTGACACAGGAAACCAAAATCAATGAAATTATTATTAATCGTTAGAATTTCACTGTGGTCTCTAACATCTTTATTATTATTTAGAATTAGAAAAAGCTTGTATTCTGTCCCATTAGATCACCTTGCACAGAGGCTGCGTCAGTCATTACTGTATAAGCCCTGGTTAATTTAAATTGTGTTCCAGTTTGATTTTTAACTCCATTTTTATATTTGTACTACACCTACATTACTTCTCAATCTGATTTCTGTTTGCATGCACACACAGAATTTCATCTTCAAATTTCTCATATTTGCATTATCTCCTGTCATGGTTTTATCTGCTTATCAGTTTGTTATGACTTTTTCATCTTTTTTGATGAAAAAAGATGACGTCTTTCCCTTATCTTCATTGTAAATAAATCTTTAGATACAAGGGTTGATTCAGGTCATGCTCTGGTCTAAAATGGTGTACACTTTTATTACTGTCAAGATGCTAAAATTGTCTCACCTATACTAGGTCAAAGTGAATTTTCAGATCGGATCAAATAACATAATTTTTCAGAATACTTAACGCATCTAATCTTCTGATCCCCATTTATTTTTTCAAAAATATGTATAAATATTTATATTTTTATCAGATAAAAAGGAGCACATTTGCTAAATAAAATTTCATGCCCTTTTATGTAGTGTCTGTAACTTTTTGAATTCAAATATTTGAATGATCATAATTGTTATTCAGATAACACTTGGCCAATTTAGATTTCACACATGAAAAGAAATAAACCTGAAAAACGGTATTGTACATGACAGGGTTACGGACACTACAGATTTTTTGCTTTTTAAGGTTTTACCAAAAACAAAGTTCAGCAAAAATTTTTACAGACTGCTTTTAGAACCTTAGACCAACTTTTATATCATTGCTCCTAAAGGAATATTATTCCTTTTTAATCCAGATCATTATTGTTTTTGAAGCAAGACACTATTATTTTTGGGGCACATATAAAATCATCTCTTTAAAAATGGCTGAACTTAGCAACTTGAAATTTTTAGGGAAGCAAGATTGGTCACTTCCATGTTGCATAGACCTCAGAAGTAGCTTCTTTCGCGCACACATTTTCTGTAGTATGTATAACATAAAAAATATATTTAAAAAAAGAAAAATCAGCACCAATACTCTGTTTTGGCCATCATTTAATTAATGTAGCGTTCACACTAATGAAACAGATTTGATTATCTATTTGGGTATTTGACCAGTAATATGGTAAATAATATTTTTTGTGTGTGTGTTTACTGAAGAACTATTATCTGGGAAACTTTTATTTATTTTTTTTTTTTTTCAGTTTATCTTCAGTAATTACTTTGTTCTGTTTAACACTGGGCTTAATGTTTTGCATTGTGACATTATGGCTGATCGGTGTACACTGTGTATAGTGTATTACGCATATACATCTTGAAGATTCCTATACACATGTGTAAATACACTAGGTAAAGAATGTGGCGTATACTAGTCAAAAGTTTGGACACACCCAGTTATTCAAAGAGTTTTCTTTATTTTTATTATTTTCTACATTGCAGAACAATACTGGAGGTATCACAACTATAAAATAACACATGGGATTATGTAGTAAGCAATAGTATTTATTTAAAATAGCCACCTTTTACTTTGATGAAAACTTTGCACACTCTTGGCATTCTCCCAACAAGCTTCACGAGGTTGTCACCTGGAATGATTTTTCCAGCAGTCTTGAAGGAGTTGCTATATATGTTGAGCTCTTGTTGGCTGCCAATTCTGTTCAAGTCTGTCAACAAGGTGAATGGGGTTTACTCTGAAGATGTAAAAATAGGAAATATGTGTTTGGGGAAGAAAAAAAAACTTTTATATTACTACATAATTCCATATGTGTTATTTCATAGTTCTTGGGTCTTTAATATTGCCCAAATTGTAACCTTTTTGCATGTTGGGTTTACTGCATACCTAAAATAAGGATATTCTGACAGACTTCCTTGCGTTTCATTTTAATCAGCTTCAATCAACAGTAATTGTCTACTCTCTACATGTTATTTACATAGAAAGGCAGACCTTGTCGACCATAACAAATGTAAAAGAAATAAAATTAAAAGAATATTTGCATTCAGTTTTAAAGGCATCTTTTCATAAAATTAATAACATAATCACATGTAATTCTCGAGTTAAGAACTGACTCTTTCATAAGCCAGAAATGTCAGTGTAACTGTGAATAGACAGCATGCGTTATAAATCCATGTGAAAATCCAATTTATTATTCCTTGATGACTTTTCATGGCTGATTCTGTGCCACATTTACTCACCCAATTAAAAATGAGAATAACCAGCAAGCAGGGTTGAGTATTCACTATTGGAATATGCTCAAACCTTCTTGTTTGATCCAATTCTATCCTCAAATCCTTGTAAGTAGAAAACTTCTAAGATTGATGAACTTAAGAGTAGATGACTTATCAGACTTATCAGACTATACCGAATGCCATGAGTTACAAGGACTCCCTTTTAGAAACAGTGCAAAAACTATGATGTGAGCTATAGTAAATTTGATTTACTGTTATAAATATTCTCTTTATTTAAAAAAAAAAAAAAAAGAAGAAGAAGAAGAAATCTGTACTCTGGGATGGTTCTTACTGTCTGCCAAAATGGATTTTTTTCTCTTTAATGTGCTCCCTGCAGGACTTACCATAAAACATGTAAAATAAATGATACAGACAGTAAGGCGAACGCAATCCACCCTGTGCTCATTCTGGCAACTGGAGTCAGTGTCTGTACTCGGTATAAAATTAAGGCCAACGTCTGTGAGGCCATGTGAGGTGAAGACTGACAGTAGGAGTTACACTCACCACCCACCATCTGGTCAGAGAGAGAGAGAGAGGAAGAGAAATGGAAAAAGGAGGAAGAAGAGAGAGAGAGATAGAGAGAGAGAGCGAGAGAGAGAGAGAGAGAGAGAGAGAGAAGTGCTCTTCCCTGTGTGGGAAAGCAACACAGGCTCGATCTCAGAGCCAGCTCTTTCGTCTTGTGTAAGGAAAGACCTACAACACAATGGCCGCCCTTACAGTTGGCCCGGCTGCCGAACGAAGTGCCCCGAGGCGATGGGTGACTCATGCTGCAAGCCTCCCTGATGCTTTTTTTCTCTCCGCTCAACGACAAGGAGAAAAAGAGGAAATAAGACACAGCTGCTGACTGAGAGCCAGAAACACATGGCTCACGACATGCCACTCTCATTGCATGCACTGGAATCACAAAGTGACCCAGAGAAAATTCTTTTAAGGGCAGGGGGCATGTTACAAGTCAATTCAAGTCACGTCAAGTCCAAATCTATACAGTGGCGCAAAATATTGTGCTTTCAGGTGCATGGTGCGTAACGCACGGCAACGCAGCAGGTAAAAAAATAAAAAAATAAATAAAAAAGATTAGGAGAAGATGAGTGTGTGAAACTGCAGTTCTGCAAAACAGTCAAGTGCAGCACCATGGACTCAATACACAGCGTGCAGAAGTGTGATACTAAAGAACAGGATTAGCAACAGGAATATCTAAACAGCATAATCGTTTAAAGCTGAACAGACAAGCTGTGCAAATGATAGAAAATACTAAAAGATTGTTTATTATAAAATTCCCATTTAGTTAGTTTAGGAAAAACAGCAACCGCAGTCCTACAGGTAATCCAGAGACATGCAGATCACATTAACGCAAGCTGGCATAGCTTTCTAACTTGACTCTGTCCGTGTGATCCTGAGCTCAGTTCATTTTACTCAATGCCTGGCTTGAGTTAATACTCAAAGTTTGTTTGAACAAACAGATACTTCACATTCACTTACAATAAAGAAACATCAAAACTTTACCTTTTGCCTTGTAAAAAGAAGTGCACACTTAAAAGAGATCATGTTTGACAAAACCATCAAAATTATGTGCTTCATGGGGCATTTATTACATATGTGCAAATATAAAAGTCTTCATCATAAATTATGATTATCTCTCTAATCCTGCTGCGACATGACAAGTCCTCACTGGCTCAGAAGCTCAGAGAGCGCTACAGAACTCTACAAATTACTTTCCCATTAGATGTAGGGTTAGAATGATATGAAAAAAATAGTTACATGATAAATGTATGTATAATCTGAAATTTGGCCAAACACGGAATCTTATTAACACATAAATCAAGTGTATTAGCAAAATTCTACTCAGAGTGCACTAATATTTTTTAGGATAATAAATAGTTTAGTTTAACTTGAAAATACTGTTTGTTTACATACACAGACACAAAAAAATTTAAACAAAATTTGAAATATGAAATATGTTTATTTTGAAAAAATTTTTTTTTATTTATTTTAAAAGTAAATATAATGTCATTTGAAATTATTAGCAGAGAATGATTGGCTTTGGAACTAAAATCCTTTAATATAGTATACTGACTCCTCTTAAATAAATATCTAATTTTTGCAGTTTAAAAAAAAGCAACAAACATTATATTTAATTTAAAAGTATGAATTAAAAGAAATTTTGGAATTTAAAGATGTTTGATGTGGTTCAAAAAATTTTGGCTAAACATCTGTCTTACTGTTTGAGTGGACGGAATTAACCATTTTTTAATCAAATTCAAATTCTAATTAAAATATAAATGAAAATCAGTCCAGATGGTTGAAGACATATATAGTTTTAATTATAATTGTAGTTTCTGAATGATAGTTAACATAAATGCTGATTATTATTATTATTATTATTATTATTATTATTATTATTATTATTATTATTATTTTGGTAAATATTACCGTTTGGGTCAGATAATTATTATTTTTTTTATATAAGTGATGCAAATCAACAGAATCACCAATAACATACTACTACTACTACTACTACTACTACTACTACTAATAATAATAATAATAATAATAATAATAATAATAATAATGATTATTATTATTATTAATTTAGGTAGTTATTATTTAGTTAGTTAGGTATTTCATTCGTTTCAGTAGTTTCTGAACAATAGTTTATTTGAAATATGAATATGTTTAATTATTTATTATTTTTGAATTTTTTTATTATGTATGCGTGGCACACTGGTTATGTATGTATGTTTATGTATGTATGTATGTATGTATGTATGACGAGATATGCTTTTATTATCTTGAAATCGAAGTCTCTGCGGAAGACTGCACAGAGCTAAAAGCAGACCTGTAAATATATTGTGACGCCATGAGCAGAGAAATAAATAAATAAACTTAATTAAATTGATTTCCCAGCACCCGCACACTTTAAAAATTCATCAGTATCATTCAGTGGCTAGTAGTGTGCAAAATGATTAGACCTGGTCTTGGTGATATTCATGAGTGCTGGCTGTGCTGCTGTAATTGTTTTTTGCATTTTGTTATGCATGACACACGGGCAGATTTGCATGGCTGGCTTTAATTTATAAACTGCAGGTGAATAATAATATGGGCATAATTCAATTCCCCTTATCCTATTGCCTTTTTTTTTACAATGTGTGTGTGTGTGTGTGTGTGTGTGTGTGTGTGTGTGTGTGTGTGTGTGTGTGTGTGTGTGTGTGTTTAATTAAGTCAGTATGAATAAAAGGAAATGGATTTAAAGAAAGCAGAGCAGAAAAGTTATGATAAATGTAGCATTTATTTAAGAATTAATGACAGAAGAGTCACTGACTTGTTTTTTTAAGCAGTCTTCTTTGGTGCTGTGAAACTTCTTAGTAAAAATGTTGTTTTTTTCTGTTTCAAATAGTAAATATAGGGTGTTGAGCTCATTTAGCTCTGATGCAACAAAAGTTTACAATGTGGTTCAGTCTGGCAGACGGATGACAAAATGTGACTCTCTCTCTCTCTCTCTCTCTCTCTCTCTCTCTCTCTCTCTCTCTCTCGTGCACAGAGCAAAAAGCCAGACATTCCCTTTTCACTAAATCCATAATTATCATTTACAATATCCTGCTTGCCATTGTGTGCAGAGACAGGTAGTGAGGTTAACAGCGCTAGAGGTCAGAGTTCAAATCAGCACAAACTGGAACAATCCGTCACGGTGGTTGTGATCATACCAATTATTATCCTGCTGCTCTATAGCTTGCTTTAAAATTCCTTTTGTTCATCTCTCGATGTTTTACTTGTGTTATTGCCAGATGCACCATTAATGCACTTAAAATTCAAGTTCCGGCAACACAGCATACGTCAATGATGATTAATAATATATATATAGTCACATGGAAGCCTTTGCCTGTATGTTACTGGCAAAGCTTCAGAATTCAAATTGTGTATATTAGTTTTCGAATATGTCAGGTAGAACAAAAGTTATCATTACTTTTTTTAAGTGTACATTTTACCACTCAATAATAAAAACACATAATCATGTGGATCTGTGCTATTTCTTTGCCTATATGACATGTTTGTCGTGTTTGTTGTATAGTTGGTTAAAATGGTCTAAAATTCAGTTCATCATATTGCCTATTTTGTGTCACTCTATACTGCTCCTGAGCCCTATGTTTATTTTAAAAATATAGAGACGAAAATGTTCTGAGCTTCTTCTTTTCTCCTACCATTTTGTTTACTGTACATTCAATGCAACGCAGACAAACACAGACGTCCCTGTGAAGGGTGTGGCTCAAAGCTGTCACATCACTTAGGTTGATGATAGCTTTAATTATTATTTAGTTAAATTGACACTGCTTATCAGATATACAGGTTCATAAATGAGTAAGTGCTTGTCAAAGGCAGTACTGGTGTCTAACAGGGTAATTACACATGATTGATAATATAGATGTTGGCAGCTAAGCGTGAGCATAGAGATCCCAAGGTATGTGACTGATGAACGTCATCCAGCTAGGAAATTCCCACAAAGCCAAGGAAAAAGGAGGCATTACATGCATCACTGAAATAGTATTACAAAGAGAGAGAGGGAAGGAGACAGAAGGTAAACACTGGAGTTTTCTACTGGAGGAAATGTCAATATAGCCTTTACTCTGCGCAGTTCTCCAAAAGCCGGCACACAAACCCGCTTACCTGTTTCTCAGGTCTCCCCTGGGAAAGGTGCCAGGGTGCACTGGTTAGAAAATACATTTCAACATTGGGAATTCCTGTTTAATGACATACATATGCATGAACTTCATGACTACATGAATCCCAAAGCTTTGTACTGGCATCTGGATCTTTCCGAATGAGAGAAGAGTGTTGGGAGGGCAGGGTTTACTCCATCACTGCAAAATTCCCAGCCTTGTGGTCCATCTTGCAGCATTGATTTGAGTTCTGCTGGACTGTAGGTGATCATTCTAGTAGGTGATAAAACTAATAGGTGATAGTAGTTCATTTACATTTGGGGAGTTTTGGAGGTTTGCTGAGTTGGCATGAGAGCATCAGCAGGCCTGAACCTGCAGCTCTGCCGTTGACCTCGACAATTTCCTTGAATGCATCGGAACAAAATTGTACCATTTATTTAAAGACAAACCCAAAGTGTCATTCACAGATCTCCAGTGCAGCAGGCCAGTGCATGTTAACAGTCTGTGCGTATGTGCATGTGTGTGTCAAATTTAGTCCTAAACTCATCTATTCTAGAACATCTAAAATATACGGTATATAATCGAGGTCAGTTAAAAAAGAAATGAAATTAATACTCTTTGTTGTTGCATGTAACAATTGTTTAAAGGTCAGATTATTTTTTGGAAAATTACAGTTCCAGTGTTCAGAGTGTGGAGGTTTTTCTACCATAATTACTGTATATAGTACAGAGAGAGAGAGAGAGAGAGAGAGAGAGAGAGAGAGAGAGTACTTTTAAGCAAAGTTTAATGAACAAAGAGGAAAAAGAACAAAAGAATTACATAATAATAATAATAATAATAATAAGTGAATAAAAGTATAGCAAAAATATATTACATATATACAATATATTATATTTATATTTTTTATTTTTTATTATTATTGTTGTTGTTGTTGTTGTTAATAAAAAAATATAAAAATAAATAAAATAATAATAATAATAATAATATAGTTCCCCATTAACAATATAACTGAATACTATAATTCAATGTTTTTTGTTTTGTGATTTATTTTCTACCTTCCAGAACAATACTGGAGATTTCAAAACTCTGAAATAACACCTGTGGCATTAAGTAATTAAGTAACACCAATGTACTGTAAGTTAGTTGTTATTTTAAGACATAAAGGTCAGCTGTTCTGGAATAGTTCTTGTAACAAGATCTTGTATTGTGTCAAGAGCATTTGCAAAACCCATCAAGCACGATGATGAAACTGACGCTTATGAAGAACATCCCAGGAAAGCGAGACCAAGACTTACCTCTGCTGCAGAGGAGAAGCTCATCAGAGTTACCAATTAACAACCTGAGATTAGAGCCGTTATGAGGGATTTACAGATCATCAGTAGCGAACACATCTCAATATCAACTGTTCAAAATTGACTATCGAATATTTCAAATGCCTTGACAGTGTGGACAGAAATAAATAATCAGGAAGTACCACGAAAGTATAAGGTGTGCCCAAACGTTTGACTGGTAGTGTATATATCAACACCTTTTCATATTTATTTAAAAGACACTCACACATACACTTGTGCGCACACACACACACACACACACACACACACACAAATCATTCATTCCTCATTGCAGGCTAGTGCTTGTCTACAAGCAGGGTGCATGTCCACAGGCATTAGTATAAATAATTGAGAAAGGCAATGTGGCAGTGGCTACAATAACAGTTCTGTTTCATAATTACGACAAAAAGACCAGTCATCTAACATTTTCTTTCCTCTCTGATGTAAATGACCAGAACATGATCTCTCTAATTGAAATGTAATTTCAAAAATCATTTTTCATTGTTCGCAAAGAAAACGCGCCAAGCACAATAGTCGGCATGTTATTGCAATCATTTTTAGCATCGCTCCACTTTCAGTAACAATTTGAAACGGGTTACTTTGGCCTGAACCCCACCCGGGGAGGGTTAAGATGGAGTCAATATAATGTTATCCAGCTTAGACCAGACGTGTAAGTTCTTCCAGATCTCATTCCTACCTTACTGAACTCTGCACAACAATGCCTTCTTGTTGCGATCCATCTGCAAGGCTTAGCGTCAAGTGCGGACTGACAAAGTGATCCTAAACGTGAGACTGTGCATGTGTGTGCGTGCATGTGTGTCTGTGTGTCTGCGTGTGCATGTGACTGAGAAAACAACAATTCACGGAGGTTGTAGCCCAAAAAACTGACAGCGACGCTTTCTGGCTCATCTCTTATGGCACAAAAGCAGACAGTCTGACTGCTTTACTTGGCCCCAACATCAAGCGCACTGCATGTGTGATTCTGAGCATTCGGCCAAACTGGCAGCAGCACTACGCTAACATTCCCCCCATTCAGTGGAAATTAGGAGGTGCACACGAGCACGTGGGCTTGATTTTGCCACTGCTAATGCTAGTGTCAGGTTACCGAGCATCAGCTTTGCTTTGCTTTTATATATATATATATAAAATACAACCTCAAAAACAAACATCAGAGCATTTCTGGCTCAGATTCAGTGCTTTAATTGGGAACAGGATCAATTTTGAGCGACAGCTTCGCGCCGGTGATCCGCGTTTCAGGTTGGAGGTCGCTTCTGTCCCAACAGTCAGAACTGGAACTGACATTATGTGATGAAATCCAGAAGCAAAGACAGAAATTAATTTCATTCACTTTGACAAAATGCATAGCGTGGCATGAAATGCATGGATTATGGATTATGGATTATGTGTGTATGATTGTTGTGTCTCTAAAATGATTGAGTTAGTGTAATAACCCTCTCGGTAGGGTTACTCCATTCTTTTGCGCCTGCTATGCATGCATGCCACGTACTACATTTTGATTGGTACGATTATGCCTTGTTTTTTTTGTTTTTTTTGTAGTTTCTGTCACCCCGTTTTTTATTCAGCAAGTAAGTAGCTGTAAGGTTGAATATAGGGAACGAGCATATCATAGCACATCAACTGACATTAGAACAAAGAGCGCTGTTGTATGTGCAGTTCTTCCCAGGACAGGCCAAGCGACAGGCTCAACAGCCCTCCCACGCAGGGTGGGGTCTCCCGTACGACATGACTCACTCACTCACTCACACACACACACACACACACACACGCACACGCACACACTCTATCTCTTTCATTCACACAGTCTTCTACATAAACACAAATGGAAACACATGGGCATACAGATTCCGCACAAACACATAAACACCAACACATGCACACACATACACTCTTTGTGTCTGCTTGTCCTTCCTCTCTCAGTGTGTGTGTGTGTGTGTTTGAGTCTGAACACAGCACGCAAACTGAGCATATAGTCTTTCAATGGCACGGACCTCCTCATGTGAACACAAACGGAAACACACACCGCACGCAAAAACTACACGAAAACTGCATGCGCATACACACACACCACACACACACACACAACCACACACACACACACACACATAAACAGCCTGCTTCCTTGACTATGGATTTCCTTTTCAGGGAGTCACAGGTGAAAGTGTTTTGTATGGGTCTGCGTGTCTGGCTGTCTGATAGGCAGGGCGAACTTTGTTTTCACTCGCCGTCTGGGCAACAGGCCAGACTAAATAACACTTTTATAGTGCCTGTAGACCCCTCCTTTGTTAGACGGCCCTCACAGGGGCTGTTAAGAGTGTCACATCCTCTCGGCCCGTAAAAAAAAAAAAAAAAGGCAGCCTTATTACTCAGAGCCACATCCTGGAGTCCGAGTATAATGCGTTGAATAGAGCTGATCCGCTCTCTAGGTAAATTTTGCTGTGTTTCATAGTTGTAGGCCTTTCTATGATGGCATTGGGATACAATCAGCATCAGGGAGCAGATATCACATAATGAGTGCATCAGCTGAGCCGAACAAAGCCATCAACGTACCCAAGACGAGCCGAATTTGCGGTGGATATCCGGTATCAAATTTCAGAGTGATTGAGACTCTACGGATTAATTGAATCATGTAATGGCCAGTTGCCTAGCGACGTAAACTGTTGTGCAGTAAACAGAAACCAGTCTTCAAATTTGAGCTCTCTCGTTTGCGATGATATCCCCTCGTTTGGGCAGATAACAACTTGTGATTTAAGATGGAATTATTGTGATTGGTGATAATATGGGTTCAACCCGAGACATTAAGGCAAGCATGTGGACTTTGCCACGGAAAGTAATAAAAAGCTGATCCACCCAGTGACCCAGTCTCATATTCAATCAGTGATAAGTGATGATTACGTCCTGTGAGGGAAAAAACAAAAAAAAAATCCTAACAAAGTTACCACAAAACCTTCATTATCACGACAGCAAGAAAAAGAACAACAACAACAACAACAACAACAACAACATGGCCGTCTGATTTCTAACAGGACCCGGAGCTCAGGTCTTCCGAATGAACAGAAAAGCCTTTTCTCTAGCCATACCGTTTTCGAAATGTTTACACAGGATCTGGAGGTGGCGAGTCCAACCTAATAATCATCCTCAGCTCACACCCAGGCAAAACTGAAAATATATACACAAAATCCAAAGCAAATCATTGCTTTTCTTATTTAAACGACTGATTACGGCCTGCATATCCTCCGAAAGGGTCACATCACACCCACGACCACCTTTTTACCAAGAACTGATTCTTTAATTTAAATAAACATCCTGTAATGACCAGCGGAATAATTCTTTGTTTTGCTTCTTTTTTTTTCTTTTTTTTTTAAACTCAGCCTCCTGTCTGCTCTTTGAGGCCTGTGCCGAGGCTGAAAACACATGCTTCCTCCTCTGTCTCTGGTGTTATTTAAGGAAAAAGGCGCCCTTAACCCCTCCTCTCTCTTTCGCGCTCTCTCTCTCTCTCTCTCTCTCTCTCTCTATGCACTGGGATGGGTGTGGTTTTTTCGAAGACAAACTTCTGAATGATTTGTGTGCATGCGTCTCAGTTCCTGAGTCGTTCTAGAGGAGGAGCACGATGCAGAGTAGCGCCCGGGCCCGGCCTGCGTTCACAGTGGAGTAAAAAAGAAGCGTAAGGCTCTGTGCCTTGAGGCTCCTCTGGTTGGATACGGAACTTCTCAGGGCAGCTGGGACCAACCTGTGTCTCCTTCAGAGCCTCAGAGAATACTGGTGTGAGTAAAAAAGTTACACTTATTTGTCATTATTCTACTTATGAAGCTGGGAAACTGTCGAATAGGAACAATCAAGGACAAATGTTCTTTTTGTAACAAATTGTTATTGTGACGGACTTGTATTTTTTTCGGGTTACTCAAACATCTCAATTTGTTGGAGGATGTGAATTTATTTGCTGATTAGAAAAGACAGAGCTGCTTTTAATTAGGCGCATAGAATTGCGACCTGGATTACGACATGGTGATTACTTTGAACGGACGTGTCAAACAATCAAGAATTTCTCCGAGTATAAGGTACTATACATGCACTTCGCTCAAAATACTGAAATATACAAAAAGCGAATGGAAAATTAGACCGCACTTGTCGAGCGACTCGAATGTGAGTTGAAAAAAGAAAGTGAAAAACTCCTATTTTTAGACTCGAAATAGTTTGTTCTTCAATGCACGAGTCAGAAAGCAGTGATTCTGAGCTACTTGCTAGATATGATGATGGTGTTGGAAAACTTCACACAATTCAAAGTGTTGTTATCCCTACGTCATGCAAATGCTTCATTTCCCACCATCGCTACATGATGAAGGAGGCTTGCGAGAGAAGATATTTTCCACTGGTGTTTCACACGGTCTTGCATCTTCCTCATTCTTGTTTTTTTAATCAGCCACTTATTTGGATTGGGATTTTAACCCCAATTACACCGAAAAAAAACATGCATAAGGCATGTAGTTACATTGAAAACAGACTTTGACTGAGCTTTGATGTCGAACAAAAAAAGGAATCGAATTGGATAGGCGATGAAACACTTATTAGAAACATATTTCTTTTTCCCTGAAGCACTCAAACCCCCCCCCCCCCCACACCCCCATGCCGTGACTCTGTTACTCAGACACTATTGGACGTGGCACAATCACTCTTGATTTGGTAGGTTTGCATGAGTGCTGTAAACAAAGGGGAGCAATTCGATTTTGACTGCCAAACAAAGGTAAAGGACGAGGAGCTCATTTGCATGTAGGACTGCCAGCCCGAGGGTAAACGCAGAGTTCTGACTGAACATGAACAAAGGAACAAACATCGCTCAAATTGTCCTCCATTTACAGCAACTTTGAGGTTCAGAGCGTTCGCTGCCATGACACAAACCACCTGAAATAAACCGCTCTGGAGAAGGTGAACAAATAAACAACCCTAATTTCATTCAGAGAGAGGCTGTGAGAATGGGCTGCGCACCGCCGCTGTCTGCTCTCCACCACGTCCTGGCAAAGGGAAAGGAAGTAAGCCATCTTTTCCACCTGACATCACTGACGTGATTAGAACAACACCGGGACTGAAGTTCTGCTCTCATTTATTTACCCTTAGCCCAGTACAACATCTCCCCTTACAGTATATATAAAAACCTTCAAAAAACAAAAACGGTGAAAAAAAGGTGAACGTCCTGAAGAGTTGTTTTAATGCAAAAGAAAGTCAATTTTATTGCATTTTCAATTGATTTGAAAGTGAAATAATTATATAAAGTAATGTACAACAATGTAACATGGTGGTCTTATCATGTTTAAGAGGCAGCGCCGATGTGGTGACGTGTTTCTTTAATCATGGCTTCCAGCTGAAAACTTTATTGAACATTTAAATGGGTGCAAATTTTACAGAGGTTTTAGTCGAAATTGATATTTCATTTACCTTAATAATCTTTTTTTTTTTTTCACAAGTTTAAAATTCATTTGAAAAAAGTTAACAAATCTGTTAAAGGGGGAAAAAAAAGATATTCGTCTAAAGTATAGCAGTTCGATTCCACTGACTGCTTATGAAGTTCATGAAGTTCAATTATATTTAATCAATAGACGTACTGAATATCGTTTTTTTATCGTATTGAAAATTTAAATGAGAAAACATTTAAATAAAGTAAGTACATGATTTAATTTTATCTCTATAACAAAATAACTTACATTTATTAATAATATTACATTGATCCTATAACACCAGTCATACTCTTGTATGAACATATTTTAAACATATTTTATTTAGCAAACAAATTACCTTTGAATTTTTCAAATTAAGTATATACATTTAAATTCAACATAAATTGCACATATGAATGAAATATATTTGACAAATAAATTGAAGCTAAATAAAATTCTTTTGCATTGCTTTGCGTCTTATTATGTTTGTATCCGTGTTTAAAGGAAATTGAAATTATGTTGGTACTGATAAATTTGAATTGTATTCCAAATAGTAGTGTGTGTGTGTGTGTGTGTGTGTGTGTGTGTGTGTGTGTGTGTGTGTGTGTGTGTGTGTGTGTGTGTGTGTGTGAGATCAGAAGGAAATGACTGCACATGGCATTTTTATGAAATATGAAACGGAGATGACCTCACGAACATCCATATTAGAACAAATCATGGTCTGATTAAATATTGATTTGCAAAGGAATATCAATTCACCATAAGCAAAAAAAAATAAGAAAGCGGATATATACTGCATTCTAAAAGACCATAAGAAATATAGTTTCTATAGAAAATTAATATTTGGGCAAAGTGCGAAATTCTGAATTTCAGCTCTCACAGTGTTTCCAGCTTTAAAGTGCATAGAAATAATATAACAACACAAAGCGCATAATAAATTTTTTGTTGTATTTTTTTTATGCTTATATTTTAGTGTATGTCAAAATGAACCAGCAGGGAAAAAAAAAAACTAAAAGAAGCAGAATCCACAGCGAATGGACTTTTACTATATTTTCCAGGCCCAATAAAAGTCTTATTCTCCTGACTTGGATCCAGTTGGGAAAGAAGGGCTTCGGTCACTGCATCTCAGCTTCAACCCTTTCTGTCCACACCACATGAACCTTGTATATAAAAATCATTTCATTATAATATTTTGGGATGAGAAAAAAGTGTGCGATATCAAAAATGGTGTCTTCTTCAATATATCCGTTTTCATTCGATGAATAACTTGCTCACAAAATCATCGCTAGCAGGATTCCACTTTCGGCGTCTTTTTTTCACAGAAAAATTCTTTTTTTCCCCTTTCTTTCGTGAACCTGTTTTTGATCATGTGAAAAGAAAGTGCTTTTAGTCAGAGGCCAGTACTTGCTGTTTCCTTCTATTGTACCTTATCTCCAGCACAGTCGTTCTGTTTGTGCTGCATAGTAAATAATTTTCAGACTTGCTCTGCTTCCTGATTAAGCTGCAAGGCCAAAATCGCTGAAAGACTTTTCTGTGAATGCAATTTGATGAACATGCTCAGCCTTTGTGCAATTATTATCTTTATCTCCAGCTCTTTTAGAGAAAAAAAAAATCCAGACGAGTGCTTTTTTTTTTTTTTTTCATTAAATAATTTGAGCAAATGATTGAAATGCCATTTCCGGCGAGTATTTGTGTTTTTCTTGAACATGCAGGTCTTTAATAAATATGTGTAACAGCACACTATACTATACTATACTATACTATACTATACTATACAATACTTTGAAATACCGTATGCATTTATGAATACTTACAATAAAATTTAGTAAGAAGCTTTTCTATGATAATTGGATCTGATAAATTCTTTGAAATTTTGTCCTTCGCATTAATCATTAAAAGCACACCATTACTATAATAAAGCAAAACCAGCAATCGATTTCAGTCTATGTTTTTCTTAGAGCCTGGAGATGAGTAGATATAACTGCAAAGCACAATTTCTATGATAACATAAAATCCTGGCTCGTAGCACTCCAGCCCTCTGGACAAACCGGATGTCTTGTACTGATTATTTCCAGAATACTCTCATTATCACTGGATCTGGAAGCTCATGTACAGAGGGGGAAAAAAACTTACGAGTAACGAGTGTTGTGTCTGTAACTCAAGACGTATGAGCTGAGTATGGTCTGCAGTGAACTTTTTGTCCTAGCATGCCCCCTGTGTCTGTGTGAGAACATGTGTGTGAGAATTCGAGGTGGTTGCTTTTTTGTTTGGTTTTGTTTTGATTCTCACTCAAACTCGAACTGATTATTATTGTGTGTTATTACTGTGTGTCTGCGTCATGGCTTTGTCTCACCACCATTAACCCTTTTCCCCTTTTTACCAGACACACACTGTGTTGTTTGCACTCAGGCTAGGGGAACTCGTCCACCCGCTTCCAATCATGCACTGCCTGCCTTTGTCCACTTAAGTGCTTCCTCCATGCTAGGACAAGGGGCCGTTGATGTAAGGGGAGCTTGTCTAGTCATGTGTCCTGCTCTGTCTCTTGAAGATTTGTTTATCAAAAAACAAGGAAGCAGAATCAGCACAAGCCCTCTCATACTGAGCCCGCAACAGCTTCGTATCCTGCGCAAGGTCAAAATTATGGAAAGCCAGTGTTGTTCTCAATTGCTGGTAATTCTTTGACATCTTGCAGCAATGGAATATATCGCATGGGTCAAGTGAACAAAAGCAAAGAGCCTCCATCTCTCCTCAGCTGTTACATCTTAATTTCACGCTTTTGTGTAAATGGAAAATGTAGCAACCAGAGATCAAGATTCAGGTTGCTTGTGATTTCACAAAGCTTTATTCTTTTTGCACTGGAGGACTGGAAAGATATCAGTAAAGTAGCTAACAGGCTGGAGAGAAAAAGCTTGCTAAGAATTTTTATTTCTGTAAAACCCTAAAAGATGGTAATCATTTTAATCCAAATGAATATGTACTTAGGCAATGAATGCTCCATATTTTATATGTCTAAAATGTAAAAATGTGTGTGGGTGTTCGTTATAGTTTTTTTTTTTTTTTTTGCACTTTTTTTCTTTGGAGTCATTCATTTAAGTAAAAACTTCTTTACATTAAAACTACACGGAAACAAAAGTCTTACTTCTGTAGACACACTAAAACCACAAATGTGAGTAGAGCAAAAGCCATAGATTAAAAAAAAAAAAGAAAAAAAAAGAAAACTCCACTCTTACTGATATTTACACATCGAATACTTTCATTCCAAATTTAGATATGACAAGCAAGGTTTCAAGCTGCTCCACTTACTAACGTGGAGATGTGGATTTTTCTAAATTTCCTACTTTTGATTAAGATATAAAAGAGACAATGCTTAAATAAGGAATGTAACGCTCAAAATTCTTAATAATAATTACAGTGTATTACTCAAAGCAAGTTTCCTGAACTCATATGTATATATAAAGAAATCTATTAGTGCAATCATTTTTTTTTATGAATGAAATTAATGATAATAAAAAATAAAAAAATTAAAGAAAAACAGACTTTTTTTCTGGATAGTTGTCTGGATCTTACATATATATATATATATATATATATATATGATATAAGTGATCTTATATAATGGCTCTTTTTAGCCTTATATGGCTCAACAGGAGAGAAGTGTGTGCAGCATTAATAAGTCATGTTGAAGTCTGTATAGGCAGAGCTTTTCCCAGTTACCTCTTGACATATTAAGCTGCGGGAGAGATCCGACATATATTTCTGGCACTTTTAGCGTATGAAAAAGACCAAATCTCACTTTTTAATGATAATGTTAGCGGCTTTGTGGCTAGTGACTCATGCTAAAACGACACCTTGAGCATTTCATTATCTTGTAGCTGTCAGACAATGACATTTGTTTCAGTAGCCCATGAAGAGCATGACGGCTGGAGTCAAATCAATTATTGTTTTTATTTTTCTTCCATAATTACATGATTTTATGCTGTTATGTTATATTATGTGCAGAACTTATGAGAAAAAATAAGAAAGGAGATCGTTAAAGATAAAAGTATTTTTAAAAAATCAGCAAACCTCAGACTTTTGATGTGGTAGTTGTGCGTGTTTGACAAATTTTTCTTTGTCACACCAAATCACATAGTATAACATGCAAGTTATATGTGACGGTTAAAATGTTTAATTGCTTTTTTTTCTGAACAGAAAGTCTGTTTCTTTTTTTTTTTTTTAAAGAGGTCCTGAAATGGAGAGACTTGTTTATTCTGGACTGCATCTCCTTATTTCCTGCTCACACTATTTCACGGCAGTGGAATAAATATTTTGAGAGGCCGTATTTGCTCTTTCGCCTTGCCTAGAGGGTAAAAAACGTAATAGCCAGCATTCATTAAGCTTTGGTCAATTAGGAATGATATTACTCGTGCATACATGGTTAGTATACCTGCCAAATCCATTCAAATCACCCTAACGGAATATTATTCATTCTCGCGTCTTGCTTGCAATCCCATTTCATCTATTTGATTTCGTCCTGTTATGTTTAATTTCTGTTGCTAATTGCTAATGTTAAGATATCTTTTTATTATACTTTATATAATACTGAATCACCCTGTTATTTTTACTGTTCTACTTAAAATTTCAGCTTAATTTTCTGACTATACATTACCTAGTTACTGCAGAGCTTCCTGACTTCATGATTGCATTCATCTATTTTTGACCACAAAGTTCCCAAGACGTTTGCACATCCAATTATTCGCGAGTCATTCCTCCGAATGTTCCTTCATATTCTTAGCAAAGTATATTTTATCATGTTCAAGTGGATTTTTTTTTCTTTTCACCTTTTCAGATCTGCTCCATCTTGTTAGAGAACATCTGGAGGAAATATCTGGAGAGCTTCTTATAGGGAGTGGACTTTGAAGAAAAGAGAGGCAACGTGTCGTTTGGGAAAGTAAGGCTGTTGCAATGTGCTTTTTGTTTGTCTGTTTGTTTGGTTGTTTGTTTGTTTGTTTGTTTGTTTGTTTGTTTGTTTTTGTTTTGTTTTGTTTCGAGTTGTTTTTCTTTTTGCTTGTGTGTACTGTGCAATATTGGAAAATTCATTTGGTCAGCAGGAGGAACATATCTGTGCTTTACTTTAGTGTATTTCAAAGGAACCACCATTAGCATACACTACAGACTGAAGCATCCTCCAGGCTCTTAATATGGCCCATAACACAATTACGCACTGGCTACGGCTACGCTGATGAGAGGCAACTACATCTAAACAGCTCCACATGCACAGGGCAATGCCTGACTTTAGACACGATGCACATTAGTGTAGTGAGCCTCTCTCCGTGTTGAAATAATTAAATGAAATGCTAGGGATATTACAGCAGATCTGACTGAATCATGAGTTTCATTATTCAGCCATGGTCCAGGGTAATTATGCGCGGCAGCTAATTGAAAGTTTCAGTGATGATTCTTTTCACCTGAGTGACAAACATTGCCAAAGCTGCTCGTTTGTGATGTGAAAGGAGGCTCTCTTGTCAGCGCTGAGAATGCTTGGTGGTGAGGCGGACGCCGGGGCCGCTGACACACACGCACACACTTTGCCAAGCTGTCAGAAGGTCACGCAAACACAGGACACTAAGGCTCTATTGAGCGTGTGTTTTCTCAGGTGAGCCTAGGCAAATGAGTCCTATGAGTAAAATGTGAAAGATGACACTGTATCATGTGCATTAGTATGGTTGTGTGTGTGTGTACGTAATTAATGGGTGATGACTGAGCAAGCGTAGAGTGTGAACAACTGCAGCCAAGTCGTTTTCCTCTTGCTCGCTCTCTCTCTCTCTTCACTGGGGCAGCTGGAGGGATTCCTGGCAGAGTGATTTGGGACTAAATCAGAAAATCACATTGCCAGGGATTTCCAACCAGCTGCAGGCCACTTGCTTCGACATGAACATTTCATCTCACATCCTCTAACGTCCTCTACCGTATTTACATCGATCCTAAATCTCATTTTCTGTACACAGCTGCCTTGCTTTGGTTCAAAAATCTCCAAAAAAGAAAAAAAAGAAAATGAGGCTGTAAAGATGCCCCTTTAAGCTACTCACGAAGCCTGAGCAGGAATAAACAGCAACTGAGGAAGGCTAAATCAATCCAGCATTCTGAACATACAGTAAATGTAGGTTCCAAACAGAGCACTAAATGTCTTTCATTTATTTCAAAGCATAAACATCAGTCTCAGCGACTGATGACTGCGGTTTTATGAATTGGAACGGGCTACGAGCTGTTGGTGCCATGCAGACGTATGTGGGACGGCAGTATAAAGAAGACTGTGGCTTCTGTACTCGAGGTGGTCTTTGAAACCTACATGTGGAAAGAATTGGAATTATCACCATCATACTTTGATGCATAAGCGCATGTCGAAAGGAAAACGTGTTAATGAGTTCTTTAGGCACATGGATATGGTTCTGATTGAGTGTAGAGGCTAAGATTTATTAGAATTTGGAGAAGGAATGAGGCAAAGAAAAACAAAAACTTTGCAATGTGTTGAATGGGATATTTTATTGGTCTTGTAAAAAAAAAAAAAAAAAAGTTACTGCCATGCTTTGATGCATTTATTTTATTTTATTTTATTTTATTTTTTACCATCTCATTTCATCATAGATTGACCGGTTGATATTTTCCCCCAGTGACCTTCATTTTAAAGGAGAGAATTATCCCAGGAACCACTTCCAATCATTGTTAAAATGTAATAATGTGTATACGAGTGAAAACGAGCTAAAACGGCCACTCTCCCCATTCAGGCTGTGCCAGTGACCAACATCTGCCATCTTTGGGTTATGCTGTGGTTGAAGGCAGAAAAACAAGAACAACAGCTATAAAAGAAGACTTAGCACAAGCACATGAACTCACAAGAAGAATGGCTGGCTCAGATAAGGTGGTGCGTCACTCTGTGATGTTTCGTGAGGTGCAGGACTTGGCTTGCTTTGTGAACAGATCCGGGAAAAGGCCGTGTTCACAGTGGCTAAGTTCCGCTCCTCTGAGGCTAATTCTCAGAACGGCTGGAATCCAGTAATCCAGGCACCATGTGTGTACAGTCTCCAAGAGTAAAGCGCACTGACCCAAGGTAAGCTTTTCTTGTCATAGTTGAATGATCATTTTTAAAGAAATGGGAAGGAAACTGATCCTAGATCAGCATTCTGTCATTGTGACGGTTTGTAAACACAGGCTTAGGGTGCCAGCTTTCATCTCTCGCCAGGATGATCTGATTAAGTAGGTTTTTATCCATAGGAATATGCACGTGCTGAATGACATATAGAGACTGTATAGGCCGAGACACGTTTTTCAGAAGGAAAAGAAATCGAATCAAATATTCAAACAGTATAGCGTGAACACTTTCATGTGTAAGGCCAGGTCTCTGTTTACAGAAACACAAATACATCGACCTACCCAAAAAAAACCACATCAAGCACCCTTTTAAACAAGTCATATACCCATAACATATGTTTTGACAAGGACATCTGTATGTCACCCCTTCATATTGAAAAGGCTATACGTATCATGTCGCACTGAGTACACACGTCTTTACAAAATCATAATAGAGGGCCTTGAAAGGATTGTTCTAACAATATTACTTTTAGCCTATAAGATCCATTTCATTCACTGTGACAACATCTAAGGGACCATAAAACAGCTGCCGTAGTGTAAATGTGTACATCAAGCAGCATGTTTGAAATGTATATGATGGGATCAATCATTCGGGAACAAGGTACAGCAGATATCTCATACATAACGAGACATGTCAACTACATCAAACATATGATCCACACAAAGACCATTTTCAAAAAGTACTGCGAAATCGAAGACAGCAACAAATCCAGTACTGTGTAACAAGGTGTATCTTGGGGTTGTGAGTATATAATAATGAGCTAGTTATGATTTGACAAAAGATTTTCATCCACATAAAGTGAGCAGGAAAAAAGGAAGACTGGGCTCAACCTCCTGTGCCTACTGAGCTGATAACAGTTGGTAAAGCACGCACTGGCTCAGTTCAGCAGGAACCGGAGTTAGGCCCCTTACTGCACCGAGCTGATTCCAGATATCCCAGCATCCTCCTCTGCACACTTCAATCAGCCATCGGGCATCCGAGCAGCGGAAGGAGGCTGCTGTTTGGGCTTTACGCAGATTCCAGAAGCAGAGCTTTTCCAGGCGGATTTCCGACCAAGTCATTTTTAACATGTGTTTTTATTCAAAAAATAAACTGCCAGATTTGTTCATCCCAGACACACCAACATGGCCTTTATTTATAGACAACAAAAGAGAGATGTTTTTCAAATTGTGTTCATGAAAAATAAAAATGAAAAAAAAAATCATCATTTGTTTGGTTTATAGATATTTATAGACACCGTGTAATTCTATCCGTTTTCCTGCTCCACAGCAATATGTTATTAATAGGCCGACAAGGAATGTTTTGTCTCCTAGCAGGTAGTGTTTTGTGCGACTGCAAGGCACCTCCAGGCTTTATGGGTAATCCTTACTGTCACATTACGGATGATTTATGATCTCCTTCTCTCTGGGTGAGGGACTCATTTTCTCAACAAAAAAAAAGTATTGTAGGTGTAATACCTACTCCTGTGACCTGGCTTATATTTTCGGAGAAGGATACTGGTTACAGTTAAACAGGAAAGTACACAAGGTACATAATGAAGAGACTGAAGTGCCTGCTATAATCTTCAAAAGGTTACTTCAGGGGGTTCTTTAAGGGTGTGTTAGATAATTGGCCATTTGTAGCTTCTACTAAAACCTTTTAGGATTGGGACATGGGTTTACTGTGAACCTCAAAGAGTCTCCATGAGGCACAACCAAAAAAAAGGCGTTTGAAATCAAAACTTTTCCTACGGATATCTTTTACGGTTTTTCTGTTCCCTTCCTTTTTCCGTTTCCCCCATTTGCAGGTGGTCTGAGAATCAGCGAGAACATAAATCATGATTATTATAATTAAGTTCCTTTAAAACAGCAATAATCTATAGTCATGAAACTTCGCTTCAGGGCTGTATATAAACTCACAAATACACATACACTTGTGTCTAAAAGTCTGAGAAAGCTAGTTAACATTTTTTACTTTTTCTTTTAAAAAAATTTTTCTAATTTAATGCAGCAATTTTCATTACAAATTAAATATATACGTATATTTTTTACAAAATGTTATACATACTGTATGCTTCTTTTAAAAGCTTTGAACTTGCATGTTTTAGGCAAAACCATCCTGTAAAGCCAACTTCATCGCTCCTTTCTGTCATGTGATCAGCGAAACAAAACAAAACTACCTGCTGGGTAAACCAGTGCTTGCTGTGAGTAAACTAAACGTGATCAGTGAATTTTTGGAAAATGCTGCAGCCAAGAAAAAGTACATTTACACTTGCGTACTGCCATTGCAGTCACCCTACTATTCTCTTAATGTCTGCAACACATTCTGTGAAATAGGACATTATGCGATTTGGATGTTGTACAAACACCATATTACATACTAAACAACGTTATGCGGGACACCGTAGTGTAACTTTCTGTTTCACTTTTAAATCATTAATTAGATTTTTTTCACACTGATATAACCAAAAAACTTTTGACTTAATATTTAAGTATAATAATACATGAAAAGTTTGTGCCCCATGGAAACTTCCACAGAATTTGCAAAACTTCTTGCTTTATCAAATAAAATAAAAAAAGAAGAAAAATCTCAAAACTGTAAAAATGGGCTTTTATTTTACTGGTTTTTTTTTTTTTTTGCTTTAATGACAGCGTGCACTCTAGCTGGTATGCAATCTGCAAGTTTGTGCAAAACTTTACAATCCGTTTTAGATTAAATCCAGAGAGTGGTGTGTCGTCTGATCATGTGCTTCAATAGAGGAGATTAAGCATAGGGAAAACCTGGTCTTTTGTAAATAGCAATTAATAAGTCAAACCGGGGCATTCTGCTGAATGAAGGTGTAAAACTGATTGACATTTACAGAAGACTTCAAGCACAGTACGGTGATTAGACTCTTAGCCGCAGTAAATGCCTCAGGAACGCCTGAACTTTGAAAATCAACGGATAACTTGCAGAAAAGACACATCTGTCTGTGGGAACTGTACACACAATCATCAAGAAACACTACTTGCATATTACAGGAACTGACCTCGCTCCAAGCCATTTCCACATGTTTGGGCAATTAAAGGAGTTCCTGGGAGGCCAGTGTTTCAGGTGTGCAGCAGGCAGTCGAATCATGGCTCGGGCATACCCGAGAAAAACATTCTACCTTGAGGGTATCCAAGCACTAGTGAAACACTAATTATATTAGTTATTTTGCACAAACAAAAGTCCCGGGTTGATTTGAACACCGGTCATATTACAGAATTCTAAAATCTTCTGTTTTATTAAAACTTTTATATGGAAAGGAAAGGGGTTTAGTCTTAACCCCAGAGTGAGATTATTTATTTATTTTTAGCTTCAATTTGTCATTTGACAATAAGTGGCTCAGCTGGCAATACTGTATTAACTAATGAACAAAACAGAAACAGTTTTCAAATTATCTGTCTAAAAGAAGGCTGAAAGGGATTAGCTTCTTTCATCTTATGCGCAGCTTTGATTTGCATTCCTGTGACACTGTGTACCTTTTATAAAGGGAGGAAATTGCTTTGCAGTGTTTGGGATGACAATTAAAAATGTCACACATCTCATAAATGAGAATATACACTTCCCAAGAATATGCGCACCAAAGCAGGGTAAAGGCAATTTAAGATTACAATTACTGCCTGCTTAGCCAGATCAAAATATATTTGTGTGCTGTTTAATATGTATAATGGAGCTTAATCGTTACTGAGCACTGCGGAAAATGCATTCTACATTTCATTGTTACTGAGAATTTAGCTGTTGGGACTGAGCTTTACTTTTGCCATCAGTGGGCAGCCGGTAAGAAATAAGAAACAAACGATGTGTTGCAGCCCACTCAAGTCTCGGTCCGGAGAGATTCACATGTTCTCGTTGCCTTAGGAGCTTAGAGTAGGTGGACAATAGAAACAAAGCAAGAAAAGAAAAGAAAATCAGGAATTTTGTTTAAAAAATGAATAAATAACAGCCCAGGCCTAATTTGCAGATCCAAACCTTCATTCTTCACTCTAGTATCTACTGTACATACATTTCACTGTTGAAGAATATATTTTAATATGAATACCTCTATAAGACGTCATGACATCAAGGGGTTACTGGGTTAACTTGACAAGAAATGATCATTCACTTCTTGGTATGCCTCCTGGTTCCACATTGAAACACTACACTATTTTCTGTACATGGAATTCAAACCCAGAGCCCGTACAACTCAAGAGCATTTTTTTAAACATCCTTTTTTTCAGCACAAACAATACTTTTGTAATTTCTAAGAATATCTTTTTCGTATATATATAT
>JAAGKR010000835.1:143998-159628 GCA_011419295.1 Clarias macrocephalus | reverse complement strand
TGTTCGAAATACAACTTACACTGTGAACGTAAGCAATTTGATGTCTTAAAAGCCATTCCGAAAAGTTTCATAAACCTTGTACAAAACAGCTTTGCCAACATTTCAGATGGTTCATGTGATATCCGATCACTTCTCTTTAACGGTAACAACCTCAAAGCAACGCTTCCCAACAAAATCATCCGCTCTTGTTTTAATTCTATGATATATACGACATTGTTATATTATAATAATATCTGACAAGCTTATGATAAACCAACTGTTAAAATATTACAAACACAATATTTTAGCTTTCCAGTGGCTCCTAATGCAAAGAAAACCCAGTTCAAAAATATTTAATGGAATTTGTCTGTCATCTGAGTTTTTAAAACAACGATTTGATTTTGAGCAAAATGCTTTTGAGCAATATGTATTTTTTGTAAAGTTGAAATTGAGACAACTAATTACCTTTTCTTTTCTTGTGTGTATTTTTGTATCTTTTGGGAAAATAGGTCTTATTGGTTGAGCCAAAGTTACAATTACTGCTCGCTTTTGGTAGAAAACATATTATATTTGGAATACTGGTGAATGATAAGAATAGGTTTTTCATTAATATAATTTTGTATAATGTTTTTTTAATAATTATTGTAAATTAGAACGTAAATGACATCAAACTAAATTGTTAGTATTCCAAATAGCATGAAAGAGCATCCTGAACTCTAAAAAAGCTTATCGTCTCATAACCCCTCCTGAAAATAATTCTCTCTTCATTGAGCAGTGGGTATTATTAAACCACTAATTTAAGAAACCTGACCTTGACCCCTGTCAGCTGTCCAATTACATGCTGATATCAAACCTCCCCTTTATCTCAAAAGATTCTGGAAAAGACAGTAGCACAGCAGCTATGTTCATATACGTATACATATAAATTGCATGCACAAACTGTATTAGTCAGGATTTAGGCCTCATCACAACACAGAGGCAGCACTTCTTAAAGTAGTAAATGACCACCTATTGGCCTCTGATCAGGGTTGCGTCACTATGCTTGTGTTACTCAACCTCAGTGCAGCTTTTGACACCGTTGACCATAGTATTTTCCTCCACAGATTGGAAAATGTAGTTGGACTGAAAGGAACGGCCCTCTTGTGGCTCAGATCCTATTTGTAAACCACACTGTAAACCCCGGCAAGTTAAAATAACTCAAATGTTTTGAGGTAATACATTTCCTCAATTTTTTTGAAGCAGATAAACTTAATTGTTTTAAATTAAGTATACTTAATACATAAGGTCAGAATAACTCAAATTAACTCAATTATTTATTTGAATAAACCTTTTTACTTAATAATAAACAATAACAATCAATTTAATTAATCAAAAATTTAATATTTCACATGTCTGTTATATATTTTTAAGTATTCAATACATAAAATTGTTAATTCCCTAAAACATATTTTGTTAGTCTTTCGGCTGCTGCATCCGGTCTGCACATTCAAGTACAGGTTTATGCCGGTTGCCCTTCCTGACGCAACCCTCCCATTGGCTTGGGACCGACACAGCATCCAGTGGCTGGGGTTTGCAAAACACCTACCACTAAGCCACCAGCGCACTAATTCCCTAAAACATATAATTTTCTTTTTTCAAAAGTAAAAGTAAAAGTAAAAAAACCCTTAAGAAATATTACCTCCAAATTTACATTCAGTAACAAAATCTCATTCCTTAAACATTAGATATAAAGACTTTTCAACTCCAAATGCAGAAGCAAATGTTTTACTTTGCAAAAGGATTCAACATTTCAATTAAAATGAACATTCCACCCTCATGCATTAACATCTTGCGATTTGCTTTTGAAAAAATAATAACTGAAGTGACACAATATGTAGAAACTGCAGCAATATACAACAGAACAGTTTTCTGTCCTTACACAAAAAATAAATATACATGAACATGTAAATATGTGTTTTGGAAAATTTGAAATCCTGAGCTAGTGTTACAATATACTGTAAATGTATTACCTGATTAAAACCGCTAAACAAACTGCAGCAACCACAGAAATGATGGCTGATATTATTCAAAATGGCGAACATTTTCAAATTTAAATCTACTATTAATTGTAGTATTTTAACATTAAATAATCTGACATGGCACAATATAATAAATTTGTCTTAGGTAAAGGGACTCTGGGACGTAGAGTATTATTACTTCACTGGTATGTTTAGATGCTGCCTTCCCAACTCTCATTGATCACTCATGTTTGTTGACAGTGAAGTGACTGGTTGCTTTACATCCCAGTTCTCCCTTATTTATGCGTGTCCTTCTGGCTCTCCCTTTTAGTTATGATGTCATAGTTAGTGTTGCCGGAATCCCTCGTACATGTTTGAATAGTATGTTTTATAATTATATCGGTTTTTGTTTCAATAAATATTCAATATTTAATGTCCGTACTGATAAATAGCCACAGTGTCAGAGTCGGGTCTTGAGCCCAGGTCTCCAGGGTGATGGCCAAGGAGTTTACCACTGAGCCACAAAGGTGATAGGGTTGGACCCAACTGCACGCACTCACGGCAAAAGTCTCATGTAAATTGGATTTATTTTAAAGGTAACAAAATATCCACAAGTAGTTTATAAATCAGCAAAGGTTCTTCTCAACTAGAGGAATTAATGAAAATAAACAAAACAATAAACTCTCAAACAAAAACCTCCACAGGGGGAGAAAACAGCCAGGAAATGAACAATCAAAAATAAAAGGACTGAGGAACGTACAACAGGGAACTCTAAATCGTTACCGGAGGTTCAGCAGGAGACACAGAGCAGGGAGTCAAAAACCGAGTAAATAAGAGGGGAGAAAATCTAAAGCTTAAACTCAATGGGGGGAAACAAGACGGACAAGGTGATCTGAATAACTACTGAGGAAACACAAGGAGGAACTAAGGCTAAGGGGAACACAAATGACCTCTAGAGGCCTGGAGACAAACTACAGGAGGAACAAAAGGCTGACAATCAGCAGCAGAGACAGGTGCTTATGTTACCATGGTAACGCACGGAGGACGTGACATCAGCACTGGTTACTTTGCTGGGTGTTGCGAATGGTGGAGTTTTGTCGAGGAAAGTTCCCTTCACCAACATTCGCTGCAAACGGAGCAGGGAGTAGGGAGCACCCTGTGAAGTAGAATTTGTAATGGAACGCAGGCACAATCCCTCCGTTCGGAACACCCTGCGACATCACCAGCACAGACATCACATCTTTCATGCGTTACCATGGTAACTTAAGCACCTGAGATACCTGCTGCTGCGGAACATTCACACTACTGATGTTTTGATTACAAAACATATGCTATGACTTGTGAATAAATAATTTTATAATTTATATTTAATAATGCATGTCTGTGTGTGTTACAGAACTGGGTTGAAAACTACAGAGTATAAAATAATTATCTATGGTAAAATAAAAAAATAAAAACTTAGTGTTAGCACAGAACACATTTTTCTTAAGAACATTCTTTTGAATTAATCATATACAACATACACTAATTAAATTTGTAGTAGGTTATAATAATTATACACACTTTTACTTTGTAGACCCATTATAGAAATGTTCCCATAAACTGTTGTTAGTTTACATTGTGAAGAATTTATTTCATCTGATAAATAAAAAAGATTTGACTGGGTTGCCTCACTGGTCTCCAGGACAGGGTGTTTGGACGATGCTCATGAAAGTAGAAGGTTTGCAGAGGTGTTCATCCTTGTTTATTGGTACAAAATATGTCAAACTTTATTTGCTAAATCCATTCCTGTTATCTTTGAGATACTATTATGTCTTCCAGTAGTATACAGTTTGATTTTACTTTGTTCAGAAACGATGTTTCAGGTTATGAAGAACCTAGAAGCTAATGGTCTAGAGAGAAGGTAGCCTGGGAAAAAGAAAACTACAATACTACTAGAGGAACTGGGGGAACTGCTGGTGTTGAGGTGTAAATGTCATCTGGCATATTGAGGGTAAGGGACCCTTTTTCAAGTAGTTATTTTAATGCAATGGTAAAACCAACTTTATTTTAAAAGAGTTGACAAAACACTCATGTTATTTTCATCATAATATTGTAAACGATATCATTCAAATTAGCATTGATTTAAATTATACTCCCAAGAAATGGTTTATACAGCATACTGCAACATAAGTGTGGTTTTATTATAACAGTGAATGGTATAACTCAGACCCTACATATGGACTATTTGCTTTATTTAACAGGTAATTTGTTACCAGATTAAATACATTTTTTACTGATAACAATTCATGGGAACATTTCATGGGAACATAATCGGTGTACAAAGCAAAAGCGTGTATAATTATTATAACCTACTACAAATTTAATTACTGTTTGTTGTATCTGATTAATTCAAAAGAATGTTCTTAAGAAAAATGTGTTCTGTGTTAACAGTAAGTTTTTATTTTTTTATTATTATTATTATTTTTTTTACCAAAGATAATTATTTTATACTCTGTAGTTTTCAGCCCAGTTCTGTAACACACACACACACACACACACACACACACACACACACACACACACACACAGGGAAAACTATATAATTGAGTAGTACATAAGCACAAACTGTAAAGTCCACTGAACAAACAAGCACAGATGTCATCAGCAACAATAATGTGATCTCATTTTATCTTAACTAAAGTTAAATTATCTTGGAGAGCAAGAGAGAGATTACACTTTTGGAAGAGGGAAGGAGTGAGTCTTCCACTGAAATCTCCATTACACCACATGCAAAGTAATGAATTAATGAATTAAATAATTCCTATATAATTACAGTTCACCTCCAACGACGTCGGAATTTCCTCAATTAGCAAGTAACATTTTGCACTTAGCGCAAGTTAGTGAGCTAGCTATTTAGCGGCCACTCCTGACTTGTTACACCATGTTTTCTCTGAATGAAATTTTTTATTTAAAAAATGTACATAGTTTAACATGTGATATGTATTTTTTTTTTGGGGGGGGGGGGGGCTGTGACATATTTGTCAAATATTTCTTTCTTGTTAAAGAAAAGGAGAAAGTTTGGAGAAAACAGAGTTTGAAAAAGGGACTTGTACATTTTTATACATCGTGTGCAACGTCATATTAATATAACACAATAGGAATATATTTTTTCTTTTTTTATTAAATGTTTCCTTACTATTACATAGGCAAGTAATCTGTAAAAATATGAATTCTCTGAACATCTTGTAAATTAATTAATTTATTCACAAGTCATAAGATATGTTTCGTAATCAAAACATCAGTAGTGTGAATGTTCCGCAGCAAAAGTTACCCCTAGGTGCTTACGTTACCATGGGAACACATTGAAGATGTGATGTCTGGTGATGAAGGAGCCCTTACACAAGTTTTGATGCATAACTCAAACACACTTTCACGTATGCACACAAAACCCAGTACACATTTAGAGCTCATTGTGCTCAAGTGTACTGCATGTCCTGGGCTCACACGATGGATTTATACTCCTCCTAGGGAAGTTTTACATTCGCCAACAAACCAGGCCTATGTGACCTAAAGACATTGAGGATGCAAGATTGTAGGGGGATTTTTGATATCTCAAACGGGTCAGCCGTAATGATGCCTTAAACCTGCACCGAAAAAGGGGTTAATAACTTTGTATGGCATTATATTGAGTCACCTCGCATGACATAACGTTCAGTGACATCACAGTGTGATGCTTTTTTCCAGCATCTGCGGCCTATTCTGCACACGTACACATCACAAATGTTCACACTCACACATGCACGCAAGGACTAGCGCCGCTTCAGAACTCAGTAAGTTAAGGATTATAAAAACGTCTGTGTTAGTTTGGCTTCAGAGTCGCTAAATGCTCATCTGCGAGTGTTATATCGGTTCACTTATCTGTATGAAAGCCGAATTGATTAAATATCCGGTTCATTTAAAACATCGCTTCAAAACATGTAGTTACTCCTAAGAATGACAAAGTAAAACCCTTGAAAATATCAAACCCTTTTGAATATGAAACAATGCATAGCTTTAAAATTTTTGAATTCCAGAAACAGTGTTTTGCACACTCTGCTGGTATATTGCCTTATTAATATACAGTATTTTACTTTTTATCATAACTAAATATTCGGTGAAATTAATCATCTTTGTCTTTACAAACCTCCTCGTGTTCTCTTTAACCAGACCTCTGCTGTGGAGGATTGGGGTCAGAGGGGGGTGACAGCTGAACCATTGGAGCTACAGGAGGAGTGCATTTGGTGGGGACTGGGTGGTAATACAGCGGCTTTAGGAGTGATGTTTGGTCAGGCCTCTGCTTTAAATCTTAAAAATTCCAAAAGGACTGGATGTACATCTATGAAGCCATCCGAACAATTATTATTGGACTTGGAGAGACATACTCTTGTTGCCATAGACTCTTATTTTTGTGTTTGACATATAGGGAAATAGTCTTCAAATGTCAAATCTTTGCTAGTTTTTAAAAATGATATTGTAATGTAAAAGAATCAGTAAGATACTGATAAGCATCTGGTGGTCTCCAGGTGTTTTATTGACCTTTAAGCAAAATACAGTAGGATGTGAATTCTCCTGTTTGACTAGTTTTGGAAGAATAAAGTTTTTAAAGTAATGTTTCTGTATTTTAATTGTCAGAGTATTGTTATGCCAACTTGTTTTTATATTTTAAAAAATTACTTTAACAAACTACAATAATGGGAGACAACTTACCTTTTTGAGTAGATGAAAAGTTGGGCTAAGTCCACCCTAGAGGAAATAAAATTAATTGAGCCGACAGTGAATAGTGCTTGAGCTGACCTAAATATTTGATTTACATTTAAATGCCAAAACACACCCAGTTGGATTTTGATATACTCCTCCTAGGGAATTTATACGATCGTCAACAATTTATACGATCGCCAGGCCGACGTGATCTAAATACACTGAGGATGCAAAACTGTAGAGGGATTTTTGATATCCTTTTGGGGAGTTTTTGCAACAGTGTGTTTTTCAGACAAAAATTATAAAAACACTTATTCTTTAACAAATACAATATAAAAAATGTATATAATAAACAAAAAAAGCAAAAAACAAAAAAAATTAAAGCATATTTTTAAAAAATGTTGTTTATGTAAATAATTTATCTGACTTTTCAAGGAAATTGATGTAACACACATACACAACAAATCTTGTTTACAAATTACAATTATAAACACTTATACAAAAAAATATACAAAAAACTAATGTTTCAGTTTAACAATGACAAACAATACTATCTAGGCAGATTTATATTTGATTAGATTTTTATGAATTGTTGACAAACACACACACACACACAGGTTTACCCGTACTTACCCTAGTAAACCGTACTTTATAACAAAAAGTCAAATCTAATCCAAAAGCAGGAGTGGATTTGCGATGATTTATGGCGCGCACACACACAAACACACACACACCTTACATTATGACAAAACAATGGAGTAAAATCTAATCCAAACACGTTTTTTGCAGGAGTGAATTCGGGTGCCTTATGACGCATGCGCACACACGCGCACGCAGGTTTAACCGTAATTACCCTAATAAACGTTACTTTATAACAAAACACGGCAGTTAAATTTACTCCAAACGCGTTTTATTCGTGGAGTCTCCACGCTTTATAGACGCGCAAACGGTCTTCGGGTACAGGCGTTGGGCACAAACAGCCCATTTTATGGTTGTTTCTGTTACCAGACAATTATATAATAATAAATCATATAATATTTATATAATATACAAATATGTAAGAAATAATCAAAACAAGCTGTTTCCATGGTGTTAGTGAAGCGCACTACTGCGTAACAGTCCATTATTGTGCAATAGGAGCTCTTTCACACACACACACGCCCCTTTCTGTCACGTAGTAGAAGAAATACGATAGTTACATACCATCACATGGTTTTATGGTCGTTTTAGTTAATTTTATGACTATAAATTTTTTTTAAAAAATGTGAGTATTTTTGTGATTTAAATGTTTCTCGTGACGCAAAAAAATAGACATTTTTAAAATTATTTTTTAAAAATTACGTGACATATTAAACTCAACTAGTATGTTTTGAATTATGTCTCCCTCTTTCGACACACACCCCCATTACACCCATATATGGTGGTGTTTTCTTTAAAAATCAGTCATTATTTATTATTGTGTTTTCGGCACAGATGCGTGCCGCTGGAGTTTTAAGAGTTTTAGACACACACTTTCTGTGTGGTCTTATATTGAGTGACACGTTCAGTGGCATCACATCGAGTAAGATCAAAGTTTTTTTCCCGGCATCTGCCGCCTATTCTACACACTCACACACACACACACACACACACACACCAGCTTTTTGGAGGTCTTCTCTCACATGCACGCACACATCACACCAAAACACACACATACACACATATATCATAAATGTTAACACTCACACACACATCTATCTTTCACACACTAACAAGTCACATGTCTCACGCACACATCACACACAACCACACATTTCACAAATGTTAACACACACACACACACAAACACACAAACATGTACAAACACATTTACTCGTCTCTCACACACACCTCTCTCTCACACACACACACACACACACACACACACACACAAAATAACACTCAGGTTGTGCGGCGCGCCCCTTTTCTAAAATTATATCATAATGTTATTAGGATATCCGCTTTAAATGCATGTGCCCAATGTGCCCGCTGTCTTTCTGGTGGGCCCAGGTGGTGATACCACAGTGTGCTTGGGCCCATTCATCGTTGATTTCAATTATTATTATTATTATTATTATTATTATTATTATTATTATTATCAATAATTTCCCTCCCAGGATCAATAAAGTATATCTATCTATCTGTTAGAATTATTTTATATATAAAGGAGTTGTTTCTGCTCTATTGCTCTCTTCCTCATAGATCTGATATTAACGTGTTAAATCTTTCCTGCTGCTATCTTCCTGTCTCCTCTTGCATCTGTCCTTAAAGGCCAAGTACAATAAACTGTCTATCAATAAGGCTGCAAAAAGTTTATTATGGAAAAATAGCAAGAATTCCATAACATAAAAAGAGTCCTTAACGTAATTTATTTTAAAAAATCAAATGGCAAAGATATGGTACTTTTGTCATTAGACGCTAGACAAGCCTTTGATCGAATAGAATGGCCAAACTTATTTAAGGCTCTGATTCGGATTTGGACAGAACTTTCTTAAATTAATTAAAATTCTTTACACTAACACAATAGCCATAGTTAGAACAAACAATACAATTTCTAAACCATTCTCGCTAGAGCGATCTACTCGCCAGGGATGCCCTCTTTCACCATCGTTGTTCATACTGGCCATAGAACCTTTAGCCATGGCAATAAGATCTCAGATGAACATATCAGGTACAGTATTCAGATCGAGGGACAGGAACATAGAATATATTTATATGCTGACGACATACAGTAATCCTTTTTTTTAACAAACCTATCTGTCTGCATTCCAAATTAAACACACCAGATTTAACTGTTTGGGAGATTTTCTGGATATAACATTAATAACACAAAATCTTCAATATAATTTTTGAATGAAGAAGAAAGAATTAATCCAGTCATAAAAACTAAATTTATTAACGCAAAAACGGGATTCACTTATTTGGGAGTTAAAATTGATTGTTATGTGACAGTTCCTTTAAACTATAACCCACTATTGAGTAAAACAAAGGAGTTAATGGATCAGTGGATGACGATGCCCATTTCAATGATTGGCCATATAAATATAATTAAAATGAATATTTTACAGACATTTTTATACCTCTTCCAAGCAATTATACTTCCTTTACCAAACGTATTTTTCAATGAGCTGAATAGTCATTTTTGCAAATTCACAAGTTTTTAAAGTTAGCAGCAGGGAAGATTTAGCATACTGTATGTGGGGAAACACTGGATTACTGACACTTATCTAAATTTCACTCAGACCTGACCGCTGCATTTGTATCCTCACTGCCGTCTGCATGTTTTCAGAAGCTAAAAAGTCTGTGATTATGTTAATCTGTGCATTTGTTCTGTACATGACAATAATGTCTAATATGTCTGGATCAATTGATAAGATTTGAAATAATCTGTGAGGATTAGATTTCCCCCAAACCTTTATATACAAAGGGAGGAAGATTTATCATTATCACCTTCAAACCATGATAAAGTCATCAGAGTTGATGTTACAGGTTCATTTTTATACACATTAAATAAAGATTTTACCTGAATCACATTAATTTGATTATCTCTTCCACAAAAAATGTCCGATTCAAGTGAATTTTGGATGTCCGCTATAGGTCTACAAGTGAGTTTGACTGTAATCCTGAAACAGCAGAACACCTCACCACTCATCATTTTACACAGATACTGACAAAAAAGTCTCTCTGATCTGTTTTACAAGATCACTCTGAGACATTTTTATTATTATTATTATCCTGTGTAAATCACAATGTCAGAAAGGTCAGAATGTGTAATTTTCTACACCAGCAGCCCTGCTGAGTTAATAAGAGTTGATGTTACAGTTCATTTTTTATACACATTAAATAAAGATTTCAGCAAATCACATTAATTTTAATCATTTGTTCCACAGATCTCACTTGAAAGCTTTGCTACAGACATGGACCAAGTTTTCTCGGTAATCCTGAAACAGCAGCACACCAAACACCTCACCACTCATCATTTTACTAACAAAAAAAGTCTCTCTGTTCTGTTTCACAAGATCACTCTGAGACATTATTATTATTACTATTATTATTATTATTATCCTGTGTGAGATCACAGTGGTCAGAATGTGATGATTAATTTTCTACACCAGCAGCTCTGTAGTAGTAGGTGGTATGAGAGAATTAAAACCCTTTGATTAGTCTTAAGGATGCACTGATTGTGAAATTCTGGTCTGATACGATACACATGTCATAAATCATATGCCATCTATTATGAAATAATCTGTGAGGATTAGATTTCTGGCAAACCATTACATACAAAGGGAGGAAGATCTGTTGTTATCACATTCACATCATGATGAAGTCATCAGAGTTGATGTTACAAGTTAATATTTTATATACATTAAACAAAGACTTCAGCTAAATCACATTAATTTGACCATTTATTCTACAGAGAGCAGAAAGGAACA
The DNA here is from genome assembly GCA_011419295.1 of Clarias macrocephalus. Lineage (NCBI taxonomy): Eukaryota > Metazoa > Chordata > Actinopteri > Siluriformes > Clariidae > Clarias > Clarias macrocephalus. The sequence continues at coordinate 148,482 of JAAGKR010000835.1, read as the reverse complement.
TTGTGTGGCAGCAGATGATGTCTGATGTGAGTTTGACTGTAATCCTAAAACAGCAGAACACCAAACACCTCACCACTTATCACTTTACACAGATACTGACAAAAAGGCTCTCTGTTCTGTTTTACAAGATCACTCTGAGCCATTATTATTAGTAGTAGTAATAGTAGTATTGTATGTAGTATCATATTGTGATGGTTTGAAGGTGTTGATTAATTTTCTGCACCAGCAGCTCTGTAGTAGTTGTACATCTGCAAATCACAGCTTTATATTAATGAACTCGTTTTATTTTTTCATTCTTATATTAAGAGCTCACTCACAGTTACATCAACAGGTTAATTTTTATACACATTTAATAAAGCACCTTTAAATCGCCTTAATTTTAATTATCTGTTCCACAGATTGTACAGCTCACCTCACCTACACCTCACCACTGATCACTGTACTCAGACATTGACAAAAAAAGTCTCTCTGTCCTGTTTTATAAGATCACTCTGAGCCATTATTATTATTGTTATTATTATTATTATTATTCCGTGTAGGATCACAATGATCAGACGGTGTAATTTTCTACACCAGCAACCCTGTAGTAGTACGAGATATTAGAGTATTAAAACCCTTTGATTAGTCTTAAGGATGCACCGACTGTGAAATTCTGACCTGATACGATACACATATCATAAATCTCATGAAATGATAATTTGGCTGATGGTGAATACAGATGTTTTCTATCAACTTCTATCAACTTTTTCCCCTCAATAGTCAGATAAATAGTGGGATTCATAATATGGGAATAGAATGAAAACTGTTTTTCCTTTTTAGTCCGCCTGCTTTATCCACCTCTGAACAGAGAAGTGCCTTTTGCTACAGTTCAGCAGGGTGACTTTAAAAAAATTAACTTTTAGTATTTCTAACAACATTTCTCTTTAAAATTATGTCCATATGCTGTAAGGTTTAAATGTTGGAGACTCCAAAACAGAGATTTTCCAAAACAGCACTGAAGATAAAAATACAACTTCAGGTATTTATTACGTCTTGAATGCTCCAGAGCTCAGGGTGACGTCACATTTAACTGGAACATCTCACTGGATGCAGTGCCGTGTATCTCGCCAACGGAATTACTGAGGCTGTGTTCTGATAAGCTAGTAGTTCCATGTGGACTGCATAGAGGATTCGGCCATGTCACGCCTCTTACTGGGGAAGTGCAGTAAGTCAGAGTTCTGGCATCCATACTGGACTTCTTAAAAACTATTTTGAAATTAGGTGAAAATGTTCAATCTTATTATAAATGAATGAATGGATTTTTTGCCCCACATTTTCCCCCTGTTGAATGTCACCACCATGGGTTATTTCTCTTTACCCTCCTAAGCTCAGGAGACCAACTTCAGTCTGAGTTCTTCACCAGGTCCATCAGACGAGGGCTTTCCCTGAGTGGGGGACTTCAGAGAGAAAACCTCTGGTAGGGAGCATTCTGAGATAGATCAGTGTTACCGGGTTGATTCTTTTGCAGCAACTTGTAGCCATGTTGCTGTCCGTGACCTTCACCGCCGATGCTGTCTTGGAAGGGAGCTCTCCATCATGGCATCTTGCGGCTTTTTATAATCCTGTTATGATTAAGGATCTGTAAAAATGCAAATCAACACATCTCACGTAAGTTGAAAAATTTAACATTACTTAAATAACATGAGTCAAGAATTTTACACATAAAATGTAGCTGTATATTAAGTGGTAAAAAAAAAATCTTAACCTATTTCATTAATACCTACGAAAATGCATGACTTTTTTTTTTTAAAGAAAAACTCCTTACAAAGAAATTAAATCATGCATAAATGTTGAACACAGAAGCTTACAATCAGTTTGTGGTTATTTTTTTCTTTTTTATGAATGAAAATAAATGTTGAATTTGATTAATAAATATTTATTTTACAACATTCATGAGATCGCTGTCTGATAAGAATACTGTCTGATAATTCATCACACTCACTGATATCATCATAACGTCCAGCTCTAAACTGAGGATTGAAAAAAGAAGCCCCTTGTGGCAGATTAACCTGCTTTCAGAATGAGCGGCTGCTTTACCACCAGCTCGAGGACATCGCACGCTTTTCTTTTCTTTTTTTGACAGTAAAAACGTTCCATGTCAACGTTTTTACTGACTGGGTGCGCAGGCACGTCAAAATACCCAACCATGAACAGATTAGTCCGAAATACCCGTTTTGGAGCCCGTTAAAGCTATCTTAAACTGTGCACATGCACTCCCGTCTGTCCTCCGGTCCCGTCATGCGCGCTGATTTTCACCAGAAACAGAGAAAACAGAAGGGGAGGCGCTGGGGTCATGGAAGAGATGTGATTGGTTCAGCCTAGTGTCAGTCTAAAAAATTAACCAATCAGCTGCTGGGGGCAAAAAAAAGTCAGGAAGGTTGCAAAGCAAAGCAAAAAAAAAAGTAATTGGATGCTAGCAAGCAAACCTGCTAACTCACTAACTTGAAAAGACTGAAAAGATTTTAAAGAACATATATAAGTTATATACAGTGAAATCTAGGGCTGGAACTACCGATTATCTTGATAATCGATTAGTTGGGCGATTTTCTTTTTCGATTACTCGATTAATCGGATACAAAATAAACGCTTCTTTAATTTGATGTTTTGCTTATAACTACAGTGTGGGCCATTTATATGGTACACCTTAATAAAATGGGAATGGTTGGTAATATTAACGTCCTGTTTTTGGCACATTAGTATATGTGAGGGGGCAAACTTTTCAAGATGGGTGGTGACCATGGTGGCTATTTGGAAGTCGGCCATCTTGGATCCAACTTTTGTTTTTTCAATAGGAAGAGGGTCATGTGACACATCAAACTTATTGGGAATTTCACAAGAAAAACAATGGTGTGCTTGGTTTTAACGTAAGTTTATTCATTCATGAGTTATTTACAAGTTTCCGACCACTTATAAAATGTGTTCAATGTGCTGCCCATTGTGATGGATTGTCAATGCAACCCTCTTCTTCCACTCTTCACACACTGATAGCAACACCGCAGGAGAAATGCCAGCACAGGCTTCCAGTATCCGTAGTTTCAGGTGCTGCACATCTCGTATCTTCACACCATAGACAATTGCCTTCAGATGACCCCAAAGATAAAAGTCTAAGGGGGTCAGATCGGGAGACCTTGGGGGCCATTCAACTGCTCTGACACTAACCCACATTGGATATATCCCTCCAAAAAAAGTGATGGTATGGTGTGGTATATGGGGTACAAAGATAGCGGGGCCATTCTTCATCAATGGAAACCTCAAGGCCACTGGATATTTGAAATTGCTACATGATGATGTGTTTCCCTCTTTATGCACTGAAGCTGGCACGTTCCCTGAGTTTTTCCAGCACATTATGGGTGTCAGGTCCGAGCATTCCTAGATGAAGAGTTTCCTGAAAAGTGGATTGGTCGTCGTGGGCCCGTTGAATGGCCCCCAAGGTCTCCCGATCTGACCCCCTTAGACTTTTATCTTTGGGGTCATCTGAAGGATGACATTTAGAAATAAAAGAGGAGGGCATTTATAAATAAAGAAGAGGGCATTTAGAGAGAGAGAGAGAGAGAGAGAGAGAGACATAAAGAGAGAATGAGAAGGTGAGCATGGGAGCGTTCACACCTTTAAGACCAGATGCAAGGGGAGACAGGAAGATAGCAGCAGGGAAGAATTAAAACGTTAATATCAGATCTATAAGGAAGTGAGCAAGAGAGTAGAAATAACTCCTTTTTATATAAAATAATTCTAACACATGGAATAACAAAAAATCCAGACTAAAGCTTAGGTTGTTATACCTTATAAAAGGGTAGGACTATGGCTCCCAAACTTATGGTATTATTGGTGTGCTCAGCTCCACTGGACAATGTTTTATTTCTTTACAGAAGATATCTCTACTCTCTCTTTGACTATTGAGCAAACATCATAAAAAGCCTTCCATTAAAACTATATCTACACTCCGCTAGCCCAAAAACGCTAAAAAAAATAAATAAATCTGAATACATTTCTAAATAATACTATTAATATCTGCTTTAAAGTACACCAACCCTTTAAAGTAAAGGAGAGTTGGCAGGCCAATTGAGCACAATAATACCATGGTCATGGTCAGTAAACCAGAGCCACCGTGTACATGTGTGTGCAGGAAATGGGCTACAGGTGCCGCATTCCTCAGGTCAAGCCACTTTTGAACCAGAAACAGCGGCAGAAGCGCCTGACCTGGGCTACAGAGAAGCAGCACTGGACTGTTGCTCAGTGGTCCAAAGTACTTTTTTCAAATGAAAGCAAATTTTGCATGTCATTCGGAAATCAAGGTGCCAGAGTCTGGAGGAAGACTGGGGAGAGGAAAATGCCAAAATGCCTGAAGTCCAGTGTCAAGTACCCATAGTCAGTGATGGTCTGGGGTGCCATGTCAGCTGCTGGTGTTGGTCCACTGTGTTTTATCAAGGGCAGGGTCAATGCAGCTA
>JAAGKR010000835.1:69873-141284 GCA_011419295.1 Clarias macrocephalus | reverse complement strand
AGAACCTAAAACTTCCAGCTCATTTATTATTATAATTTTTTTTTCATCTCTCTCCTTTTGTAAATATGCCTGGCGTCTAACCTTTCCCATATATGTATAGCTGGCTTGGAGTCAGGGAGGGGTGGGGTGGGTGGTATAGGGTCTTATAAGGGGGCTATAAAACGTGTATTGGAACGTTGCATGTTTACCCTGTTATATCCCTGTTTAAAATCAATAAAAAATATTGTTGTGAAAATTAATACACATTCATAATTTCACTCCACACCAAACCTCAATATGGAACAATAGATATATTCTATTTAGTTATAAATCTATGTGTAATCTTGATCGGCTTGAAAAAGTTCATCACTTAATCAATGAGGATGGGAGCTTGTTATCATTCAGTGACTTCTGTTCGAAATACAACTTACACTGTGAACGTAAGCAATTTGATGTCTTAAACGCCATTCCGAAAAGTTTCATAAACCTTGTACAAAACAGCTTTGCCAACATTTCAGATAGGTCATGATATCTCCCATCACTTCTCTTTAACGGTAACAACCTCAAAGCAACACTTCCCAACAAAATCATCCGCTCTTGTTTTAATTCGATGATATATATGACATTGTTATATTATAATAATACCTGACAAGCTTATGATAAACCAACTGTTAAAATATTACAAACACAATATATTGGCTTTCCAGTGGCTTCTAAAGCAAAGGAAACACAGTTCAAAATATTTTATGGTATTTATCATCTAGTCATCTGAGTTTGACTTTGAGCAAAATGTTTGTATTTTTTGTAAAGTTTACATTGGGATCACCTTTTCTTTTCTTTTGTATATTTTGGTATCTTTTGGGAAAATATGTCTTATTGGTGGGAGACAAAGATACAATCACTGCCCACTTTGGGGAGAAAACATATGTTTGGTATACTGCTGAATGATGAGAAGAATATGTTTTTCATCAATATGTTGATTTTGTATAATGTTGTTTTTCAAATTTTTCATTTATGAATGCAAATTTATCAAAAACTAAACCTTATTTTTCAGTCTTTAAAAATTATTTTATTTGCAATTATCTTTTTCTAATTGTCTTTGGAGCATATAAAAGGTAAAAAAGCCAAGAAATTTGCTGGAATAATAAGAGACCCTGGTTTATTAGAAGAATAAAGAGACCCCTGTGTATTTGTATTTACTTATCTATTTTGTTTATTTGTGTTACTTGTGTAAAGCTGCTTTGCACAATGTCAATTGTTAAAACACTATATAAATAAAATTTAATCGAGTTCCAGCCATTTGTGCTAAAATACTTGTTCATCACAAACAGCAAAAAAGCTTAATGGTTATTATTATTCTGATAATTATTATCCTGCTTTTTTGCTGTTTGTGTCCAGCGTTGAATATTTATTTGAAACCAAAGTGCTTCGTGTGGATTGCCAAAGATTTATTGGCATCGTTGACGATGCCGTTGACCCCTAAGGGTTTTAATATACTATATATTTTGGAGAAATATGACCTCTGAGGAGAGTTTTGAAGATCCAAAATCTACAAAACAAACTACAAATAATACTCCCCAGTGAAAGGATAAAACCTGTCACTGTTCTGTTCATCACTAATTCTAGTTGTTGCTGAGTCATGAATTCAGTTTTAATGACAGTTTAAAAAAAAAATTCATGCTTTTCATGAGACCACTTAATAAGAAGATTATATTTACAGTGTACACAACCTTTCCAAATTTTCAGTTCCTCAGTGATACAACCTTCGTTGTCAGGGGAAAGATGGGACAACAAAAAGTTAAATCTATGATGGAGGGACAGGATGAGCCAATCAGAGACTTGAGGAGGGAGAAGTTGCCGGTTCAACTCTGAGGGTGAAAAAGGGTGGGGGGGAAAATCAGAGCAGCCCTGATCAAGTGTTTTTGTGACAGATTACTACAATACTAGCATGCTATGGCTTTATCCAGACAGACTATGAACTGAGGAAACTGGAGAATCACCATTAACATAGCATAGCTGTCGCATTAGCATCACATTTTTAGGTAGACAGAGGGAATTTCATGATCTGATGTGCAGCTAAATAATTATTTTTCCTCCTGATACTTGAAATTGATGTTGAAATATGGGTGGAAGACATAGTAATGTAAAATGTATTGTCATCAATTGGTCGAGGTGTAATTCCGGCACAGTTGATTTTGCACACACTGGTTGAGAATGACTAGTCTAACAGCTAGCCTTAGCTAACGGTCAGAGAGTCGACATAATGCTTTGCATTTGCCAACTTTACTGCGGAATGAATAAACAGAAAGTGAGTTCTACTCACAAACTTCTCTCTCAGCTCCACCTGTTCATCCACTCACTGTCGCACTGAGGCTCGAATGACACGTCGCTGTGACGTTTGCTGGTGGGCGTATGTAAGAGCCCTGAAAAGGGAGATATTTAAATAAAAGACACAACTTTCCTTAGCTTATGTGTGTAATGACTGGTTTATCAGCATAACCTCATTCGATGCAAATCAATAGCAGAACAAATGCCCCTCTCTACACAGTTCTCTCACCAAACACAATATTCAAATGCAACAAAGACTGTATCCGTGTACTGTACAAGTTACGTAACTACATCATCGACTACATATTACAGAATTCGACATGGGGCTGTTACCATGGTTACTATCATGTAGTACTATCATGTAGTAGACTACCATGCGATTAACATAACAAGGCTAAGGTGGTTAGCATAATTTCATTTACTTCATAACTTCAAAATAATTAGGTATAAATTACTGCAAATGTTGTCCTGGGTGTTTAGATACAGTTACTTAAAACACATGTAATCATGAGAAGTTATTATGAAGGCTTCATACCTTAAAAGGGAGTTATTTTAATGAAAGATGCGCGAACACAATTTTCCTCAGCTTACATGTGGAATGACTGGGAGAAAGGAAGCCACGGGCCTTTTGCATACCTCGGGAACATAGAGCACCCCCTGGTGGAATCATTTGGTACTCTTAAAACACCCAGTGTTTACTCTTAAGACACCCAGATGCTCACATAAAACATAACACAAAAAATACTATGCCTTAGCTGCTGTGACTGACAGTAACATCATAAATATAAAATAATATACACAACATATGATCCAGCAGGAAACTGCCTGTATATGTAGATGCACTAACTATGAGATCATTAGGTGTTCCTCTTCTACAGGATCTGCACTAATAACCCTTGGGAGTCTGCAGGTGTTTTGGTGCTCTAAAGACATGTCCTACCATTTGTGTATTTTTCAGTTACTTAGACACAGATACATGGCTAAACAAGGACAAACTGGTCTACGGTAATATGTGAGCAGAATGTATGTACAAGTTCATATTTTGAGAAAATAAAAGTTATGTGTGGTTATTGAAAACAAAAATAAATAAATAAATAAATAAATAAATAAATAAATAAATAAATAAAATATGGCTACAAACCACATTCATAACATTTGTGTACAAGACTTTTGTGAACTGGATCTTGTAGCCTGGAGATTTACTTCAAAATGATGTGACAATCATCCTGCTCACGCATTCACAGAAAACAATATTTTCATTTAAATTTCAGATATTCAGAATATCTCATTCAGATTTCCTGAGCAGATTGTGGGAGATTTTTATTCCTCCACTTGTTAATGTTACCTAATTTTACAACATTAAACAAAAGCTGTATCTCTAGTTAAAGGAACCAATGAACGACTCAGGACTCTGCACAGATCTGGATAAAGTAAGCAGGATTTACTGCTTCTAAGAGACTTCGCCTGGAGGTTAACAGCACTTCTCCTCATGCCTTTAGGCCTGTAAGGCAAGAATCTGATACTCCAGCTCCTTCTATTCTAAGGCCTGTTGGTCATGTAAGTATTGCCACTCAGACTGATTTTAACTTGTTCGTTAGTACACAAACTAACGAGAGTGCAACTGTTGGCACCCAAACTGATTTTCCTCCGGCGCCGAATCCAACAGAGACCCTAAATAGAAGCCTTTCGGCACATATTCCTCTCACCGAGCTGTTGTTCTAGCTCAGAGAAGGTTGGTGTTTGATGTGTAATTTCTTATGAATTTTTATTTTACTTTTTTTTAATGCTGACCCAGGCCCCCTATGTTTTATGTATTTTTATGATGGGCCTTATATTCTGTATTTTATATGGAATTTTCATGTGTCTCTTTGTTTTGTCATGCACATGCTATTTTGTTTTCTGTCTACTCTTATTAAACTCAGTATTCTTAATACTGATCATATGTCTGTATTTCTGTTTTCTTCTTTTGTAATTTGTCTGTGTCTTTACCTAGACATGTGTGTGACTACAGATCTCCATCCTTACATGGATGTTTTTGGCATGTGTAGCACGCAACCAGTTTTCTTCTTTTTTATGATATGCATGGGATCCTCTTCTCTGCTTACTTCTGCATACTGATCTTCTTCCTACTTACTTCTGTATTTTTTTTATATTTAAGATTAATATTGTTATATTGATTAATATTGTTATATTGCTGCATACACAAGTATATTTTACTAAAATATGCTTACAGGCCCCCCAAAAATGTATAGACACTTCAACATTAAAAATATATACCTCTCTTCTGTAGTTCACACGACAGCATTAATGACAGGAAACATAATACTACACATCGCTGCCATAATTCAATAAATGCCATAACAGTATTTATGGCATTAAAATAAAGAATTAAATAATTACATGTTAAAGTAGCATTCTTCTCTGCCAAACTTTAAGGGGGCGGCACCCCAGCGCCCCTTATTGACCGGCCACCACTGGTGTGGACATGGCCTATCTCAGGTCATTATCGGATAATGAAGTGTGACAAAAATTCTGTGCCTCTCCTTGGTTTCATACAGATTACATAAACTGAGAATGTTTGTTTTCATTGTGAGTGGCATCATTTAAAAGTAGACACTTTAAGCTTTCTATAGATATATTTCTCATTTCTCTGTGTGCAGTATTCACAGAGTTACAGTTCATTTTAGCAAAGCGGTTCAAAAACAGACAGCTGAAATTTTAAGTTCTTTTCTTGGTTACCAAAAAAAAAAATGCAAGTGGACCCGCCAGCGGTACAGCCGACTCCAGCGAATTATCAAAATCGGCCAGTTCACCCCGAAAGATCAAGATGAATTAAAATGACTAAATGTTACAAAACATGATAAAGTGATAAATGTTGGAGCCAAAGTTACACCATTGCATATGTGTGTGTATATATGTTTCTAATTGTGCTTGTACTGTATTAGAGGTTTCATCTGCGAAAAATAAAGTACATTACGGTCACGGGTTAATAAACCAAAAACACAGAATATTTGTTTATTCATCTTTATTGAACAAATGTTTATAGTTTTACAAATAAAGACAACTTTAACCTGTACCAATTTAATGGTCTAATTTCACAGTGTATTTTAAAGTGTTATTCCTGCTTCCTGTACAGAGCATGTCAGTTCTTCTCTCAAAAAAAATAAACAACCTCCATTTGTAACACCCTGCGACACCAGTGCAGACATTGCTTGCTTCCTCCAGTTACCATAGTAATGAAAGCACCTGTTGCTGCTGTTGCAGTGGAACATTCACACTATTTTAATAAAATTTTAATATTTATTGAGAAAAAAAGATTACAAAGGATATCCTTTGAATTTGGAATAAATTATTTGAATTATTTACAAGATGCTCAGAGAAATAGTAATAGTAACAGTCACACTGCGTTGATCATCTGAAAACTGAGCAGGTTCAAACAAAACGTACTGTTAGATATACATAAAAAATTTTTTTTAAAACTTCTGATTCATTATCATCTAATTGTTTCATCCCAACCCAAATGTCTTCAATGCATACAGAAAAAAAAAACTGAATTGCCCAATAATCAGGTAGACTAATCAACAAACCAGCAAACCAAGTGGTGGTAGTTTTTGCACTGTGGGTCCTACTGGAAGTCCTACTGGAAAAGAAAACTGGCATTTTAATAAAGCTTGTCAGCAGAAAAAAAGCGCTCTAAAATCTCCTGGTAGATGGCTGTGTTGACTTTGGACTTGATAAAACACATTGGACCAACACCAGCAAATGATTTGGCACCCCAAATCATCTCACACTCTCTCACTGGACTTCAAGCTCTTTTTTTCGAGCAAAATTTATATTCATCTCAAAAATTTACTTTGGACCACTAAACAATGGTCAAGTTATTTTTCTCCTTAGTCCACATAATATTCTTCTGATGTTGTCTCTGTTTCAGGAGTAGTTTGATGTTAAGGAATACTACAGTTGTAGCTCAGTTCCTGAAAATGTCTATGCATGGTGGCTCTTGGTGCACTGTGAAGCTCTCATCCATCAAGTCATCCATCTTGCTTGTGTAAATTTTCCTACCACACTTTCCCCTTGTAGTCAACTTGACCTTCATAAGCTGTAAGCTGTAATCATTAAAAAAGAAAAAGGTTTGAAATATTTCACTTGACATACTCTATAATGAATCTAGGGTTTTGAGGAATTTAGGGTTTTGAGGGACTCACTTTTTAAGTTAAAATGAATTTCTCTTATGATGATTTATTCCAAATGCACTGGTATTTTTAACACAACTATAGATGGACAAGGGCACAAAGGAATGAAACAACAGTTGTGTCTACAGTACAGCACATTACACAATTCAAGGTGGCATCCTGTTTTAGAGACTTACCATCATAGACAAGCTCACACCACAATAATGACAAGTGACTCCGTAGGAATACACTCATCATACACACACTTTGTCTAAATATTATTCATCAAGAAAACTAATTTATTATTTATTAATAATTTTTATTTTATTGTTAGAACCACATTGATTAAAGATGTTAACCTGATAGAATCTAAATATCAAATCAACCATTTTCAGTATTGTGTCATTTACCTCATGTATATAACATGGACAAGCTACAACTTGCCTGAGCAGTTGTGCTCAGCTTTTATGTATGATTTTATTTTTTGTAAGGAGTTTGTCTATAAAAAAAAAAAAGTCATGTATTTTCGTAGGCATTAATGCTAAGGTTAAGAATCGTGATTTTTAAATCTTAATATACACATTTGCTAGCTCGGTAATGTTTTGAGATATTATATTTTTAATATAAATTGATTTATATATGTTCTTTCAAATCTTTTCAGTCTGTTCAAGTTAGCTAGTTAGCAGGTTTGCTTGCTGGCATACAATTACTTTTTGCGAACTTTTTTTTTTTCTTAGACTTTCCTGACTTTTGGCCCACGACCGGTCCGTAAAGCAGGATCAGTGGCTGATTGGTTAATTTTTTAGACTGATACTACGCTGGACCAATCACGTCTCTTCCGTGACCCTAGCCCCCCCCTTCTGTTCTCTGTTTCTGGTGAAAATGACCGGACCGACGGACAGACGGGAGTGCACGTGCAGCGGTGAGTAACGTCTCGGTCCAGCTTCACAGCTTTAGGTAGCTTTCACGGGCTCCAAAACCGGTGTTTCGGCCTAATCTGTTCGTTGTTGGGTATTTTGGCGTCTCTGCGCACTCAGTCAGTAAAAACGTTAGCATGGAAGCGTAAAAAAAAAAAAAAAAAGCGCGCGAAGTCCTCGAGCTGAGAGCAGGTTAATCTGCCACAAGCGACGTCTTTTTTAATCCTCAATTTAGAGCTGGACCGTGTAATGACATGTCAATGAGTGTGATGAATTATCAGACAGATATCACGAATATTGTAAAATAAATCTTTATTAATCAAATTCAATGTTTTTCATTCATTAAAAAGAAAAAAAAAACACAAACTGATTGTAAGCAGTTGTGCTCAGCTTTTATGTATGATTTTATTTTTTTTGTAAGGAGTTTGTCTATTAAAAATGTCATGTATTTTCGTATTCATTAATGAAACAGGGTAAGAATCATGATTTTTTAAATATCACTTAATATACAGGTAACAGTTTAGGTGTAAAATTCTTGACCCTAGTGTTAAGTTATATTAAATTGTATATTAAATTGTCAGATGTGTTGATTTTGCATTTTTACAGATTCTTAGTCATGACGGAATGTTAAAAAGCCGCAAGACACCCTGATGGAGCGTTCCCTTCCAAGACAGCATCCGTGGTGAAGGTCACGGACAGCAACATGGCTATGTGCGAGTCGTTGCAAAAGAATCAACTCGGTAACACTGATCTATCTCAGAATGCTCCTTACCAGAAGTCCCCCACTCAGGGAAAGCCCAGGGGAAGTCAGGGGTCGGGTTCTTTTAGTGGCCCTCGTCTGATGGACCTGGTGAAGAACTCGGACTGAAGTTGGTCTCCTGAGTTTAGGAGGGTAAAGAGAACTAACCAATGGCGGTGACATTCAGCAGGGGGAAAATGTGGGGCAAAAAATAAATTCATTCATTTATAATAAGATTGAACATTTTCACCTAATTTCAAAATTGTTTTTAAGAAGTACAGCATGGACTCCAGAACTCTGACTAACTGCAAAAAGAGGCGAAGTAAGAGGCGTGACATGGCCGAATCCTCTATGCAGTCCACAGGGAACTACTAGCTTATTGGAACACAGCCTCAGTAATTCCGTTGGCGAGATACACGGCACTGCATCCAGTGAGATGTTCCAGTTAAATGTGATGTCACTCCGAGCTCTGGGGCATTCAAGACGTAATAAATACCTGAAGTTGTATTTTTATCTTCAGTGCTGTTTTGGAAAATCTCTGTTTTGGAGTCTCCAACATTTAAACCTTACAGCATATGGACATAATTTTAAAGAGAAATGTTATTTATTTATCTATTTATTTATTTATTTTTTACTCCTAGTATTTCTAACGTCACCCTGCTGAACTGAACCAAAAGGCACTGCTCTGGATAAAGAGGTGGATAAAGCAGGCGGACTAAAAAGGAAAAACTGTTTTTATTCTATTCCCATATTATGAATCCCACTATTTATCTGACTATTGACGGGGAAAAGTTCATAGTCTTAGCTTTCAAATGGGATAAGGCCCATGCAGATCATAGTATGTGGGAACAGAGGTTGTTTAAATCTAGGTACGCCATTCTGAGCACAATGGGGACAGTCAATAATAATAAAAAATAAATCACTGACAAGTAGGATAGAAAAATGTATTTTAAAAACTTAAATAAGAACAATATACATTTATAAAAATATGAAATTATAAATTATGTAGTTTTTTTTTATAATAAATGAAAGCATAAAATAATCCTTTGCTATTTAAAGCTAGAATAAATAAAACATTTTAATGAATAAAAATTACTGTGTTTTTTAATCATTAAATTATTATAAAATAAAAGAATAAATGTAATAATCAAGTCATTCAGTAATAAAATATAAATAAAAAAGAATTACAAAAGTATATTTCTAAAAAGAAGGTAAATAAAGAAAACAAGAACAATTATGCGAAAATAAATAAAACCTAGCAAAAAAATTTTTTTTAAGAGAGAATAAAAGAAAAGGGAATACAACTGGGTGGCTGGTAGACCTGAGCCTCAAACCTCCTGAAAAACAAACCATGTACTTGAGTTAGACAGTGTAGAGAAGTGAGTATAGTAATATAAGGAATACTCTTGTCGGGCCTGCTGGTCTGATAACGCAGACTCACTACTGATGCACAAATTTATGCTGGATTCATGTTGTGTTGGTTATTTGTAGTCTGACTGGGACAACAGTAGCCTACCCAGCTACAGCTTCAGGAAATGTCCAGTAGGTGGCACTATAATACCACAACTTAATGATTGCACACGTGTGGTTTGTTTTCAAATGAAGTGAGAAAATGTCACAACACAAACAACAAAAACATCTGTATTCACCATTGGCCAAATTATAATTTAAGAAATTGGTGTCGGCATAAAATTTTATAATAGGTTAAACAATTTCACTACAGGACTGCTGTTGTAGAAAATTAACCAACACCTTCTGCCCATAATATCACAAAGGAAGATAATAATAATAATAATAATAATGGCTCCAAGTGATCTTGTGAAACAGAACAGAGAGACTTTTTCTTGTCAGTATCTGTGTAAAGTGTTGAGTGGTGAGGTGTTTAGTGTTCTGCTGTTTCAGGATTACAGTGAAACTCACCTGCCGAAAAAGCCACATCAGTTATCGGCTCCCTCGAATCTGTGGAACAGATGGTTAAATTAATGTGATTTAACTGAAATCTTTATTTAATGTGTATTAAAAAAAATGAACCTGTAACATTAACTCTGATGACTTTATCATTGTGTGAATGTGATAACGACAGATCTTCCTCCCCATACATAATGGTTTGGGGGGAATTTAATTCTCAAAGATTATTTCATAACAATAGAGTTCATATGATTTATGTGTATTGTATCAGGCCAGAATTTCACAATCAGTGCATCCTTAAGAGTAATCAAAGGGTTTTAATCCTCTCATACCAGTTTCTACTTTTCTCTCATACCAGTTTCAGTTTTTAACTTCAACTGTAATGACTATCATGGTTTGAATGTGATAACGACAGATCTTCCTCCCTTTGTACATAATTGTTTGAGGGAAATCTAATCCTCACAAATTATTTTATAATAATAGATGGCATATGATTTATGACATGTGTATCGTATCCGGCCAGAATTTCACAATCAGCGCATCCTTAAGAGTAATCAAAGGGTTTTAATCCTCTCATACCAGTTTCTACTACAGGGCTGCTGGTGTAGAAAATGACACATTCTGACCACTGTGATCCTACACAGAATAATAATAATAACTCAGAGTGATCTTGTGAAACAGAACAGAGAGACTTCTTTTTTGTCAGTACAGTGATGAGTGGTGAGGTGTTTGGTGTTCTGCTCAGGATTACCGTCAAACGTATTTGGTCCAGCTTCCATAAAAATAATTAAAATTCTGCCTGTGGAACAAATTAATGTGATTTAGCTGAAATCTTTATTTAATCTGTATATAAATTAACCTGTAACATCAAATCTGATCACTTTATCATGGTGTGAATGCGATAACGACAGATCTACCCTCCCTTTACAGAAAAATTGATGAACCACTTAATGATTGCACACGCATGTTAATCTGTTTACATGATGTACCTGTGAGTGAGCGCTTACTATAAGAATGAAAAAATGAAATGAGTTCATTAATATAAACATGTGATTTGCAGATGTACAACTACTACAGAGCTGCTGGTGCAGAAAATTAATCAACACCTTCAGACCATCACCATGTGATATAATAATAATAAAGGCTCAGAGTGATCTTGTAAAACAGAACAGAGAAACTTTTTTTGTCGGTATCTGAGTAAAGTTATGAGTGGTGAGGTGTTTGGTGTTCTGCTGTTTCAGGATTACCCAGGCAAGCCAGTGGTACCAGAGCCAGTTGTTGTCAGTTAGAAAATTTTTTGTCAGTATGTTTGCCACATAGAGACTGTATACTGTATACTGTATGCAGGCTGCTGACCCCTTTTAAAAGTCTGTGCGGGAAAATGATCCCATCTGCGTTCGATTGACTAGTAGTGGACCGTGCACCGCTCTGGCTATTAATGAACCGATCGCGAATGGTGAAAAGAATAAGGTGGCTGTAGTTTTTTTCTTCATAAAACCCAGGAAGAGAAATACAACTCAAGCGGCATGGATCCGTGCGACAACACCGCTCTGGTCAAACACCGGTTAAAAATAAAAGTCCTGCTGATGTGTGTGGACGGAAGAGGTTTCAGGTGCTCAGATTCAGTTTTAATACAGCTATCACAGCAATTCACAGTAACCACCCATGAGCTATTTAAAGAAAATAAGTCAAATGTTCTTAAAGGTCAGAGTCGCTTTGTCAAGTTGCTTTTCACATACTGAAGGCGATTAAGGAGGGTGAAATAAAGGCCTGGCAGGGCAGCTCATGGGAAGCTCAGCATTTGGTAATGTGCACGAGTTCCCGACTTCAGGCAGTCACTGAGTGCAATGGATTTGCATCCAAGTATATTAAAATGTCCTTACATTCATAATTGTTTATTTATCTATTTACTTATTTACTCTTGTGGAAATTGAGGGACCTAAACAGTTAATGCAGTATTTTTTTTTCACCATCACAGTGGTGTGAAGCAGTATAACGGTAATCCTTCTATTCCTCATGCAATGGTATCCTCATAAATAAAACCAAACAGAGAGAGAGCGCTACGGACTAAGATCTGCTCAAACTATTTAAAACCTCTTTTGATTTGCAGATTTTGCTGGGCAGGACGATGGAGGATTGGCTCAGATTCTCTGTTTGTTACTGGCACTCTTTCTGTGGAACGGGTGAGACGGCCACGTTGGCGCGCGCACACGGTCTTTTAACACGCTGGGATTATTATAGCCTGCGTTTCCTTCAATAGACGCTCAGCAGTTAAGAGGCCGAAGTGTTTTTTAATGAGCAAGCATCAAGCACCGTTAACACACTCAAGATGCATAACACAGCTGCTCAGCTTCACAGAAATGCCACTAATCAGGCTGGGTGAGGGCTGGAGCTGGTTGGACCGTTCTGACCTTTCATGAGGATGACTGTTTTGAAATCTGTGATAAACCCATAGGGTGTGTTTTCAGTCATAAACACGGAAATAATGTTAAGCTTAGCATATGAGGCATATAGTCACACATACTGATCAGCTATACCATTAAAATGCAATGGATGCTGATCACTCCATGAGACCTCTGTGGGTGTACTGTGGTGTCTGGGACTGGGGATTTAGCAGCAGATCCCTTGGGTTCTCTGGGTTGAGGGGTGGGTCCTGCCTGGATTTGGCTTTTCTATGAGATCAGACTGGCCTTTGGTCCCTGCGGGCATAGATGAGCCTCAGGTGTCCATGATCCTGTCACCAGTTTTCTGGTATTTAATTAATAATCAGTGTTATTCAGTGCACCTGGTGTTGATTATGGTGTTGTGGCTGTTTATATAGCATGTGCATCCCCAAATCCCTCAATCCCTTAAACCTGCTTTTAAAAAGCTCATCAAATTCCAAACCACAGCTGCTCGAATAAATTTCTCACCTCTCTGTTAGGTGCTGACCCTTGGAATGAAGGAGACAATGACATGGAGATAGTGAAGAAAAGACTCGGTGAGGCATTTGAGTTCTTCACCAAACTTGGTGCACAGAAAAAAATAGTTTCCCTGTTTTTTTTTTAAAGTCTGTTTGAACAGAGTTTTCTGGTAGTGTTCTCACAATGTTCATTGGGTTCCTCTGGTTTCCTCCTAACTTCCAAAAACATGACTGTACAGTAGGCCGGATTCACAATTAGGCTTAATACATACCAGCATGTTGGTTTCAAGATGGACGGAAACCAGACACTGACACAAGGAGAACATAGCCAGAGGTGGACCGTGGACCCTGGCCCTATTATGCAGTAACCACCTTACCACCCTATATGAATTCCTGTGTGTATTGGATTTACTCCATACAAGAATTGTTATTAAGGTTGTTAATGTTACTAGTGAACATGTACAGTAATGAACAAATCAACATGAGATTTTACACACTTTCAATCACACTAGAAGAAACATGAAATGACGAGTCCACTTAACAATCATCCTCCACAGAGTTAACATGCTAGACAAAAAAAAGACACGTTCTTTACAGTTGACACTCAAACCTCATACTCTGACAACTAGAATCAGGTTTTCAGAATGCACATGATTAACTGCTTTAAACACAGAGCTCGTTACTATCGCATTGAACAGTGTATATAGTCAACGGAAGTGTGTTTTGTGCATTGAGATTATAAGGCATGCGCAGCACTGATAGCTTCCTTGACGCTGTATTTAACACGAATGAAGCACACACAGCACGTGCGCGCCACCCACTGATGCATGCGACGACGTCATGACTCAGGTATGCCAATTAACAGAAAGTCATTTTTAAAGGCACAGAACACTTTTTTCCCCCTCAGGTAAGCAGCACAAATAAGCAGTCAAAAATTTTAGGCAATCTTATCCAAATAACATCCAATACTGATGGGAAGTTTGAATCATTTTAGTGACTCGGTTCTTTGAATCTCGTTCATCAAAATGAACAAATCTTTTTTGAGTCATTTAGTTTTTATCGTTTCGATCAGAAATAAAATAAAATGTTACATTTTCAATAATCAGACCAAAAATACGTCTACATACACACATTTTGGCTATAGTTCCAGTAATGAAAATCTTACAATGCAGCTAAGGACATGTTATGATAAACAGAATGAGCAGCTCACCTCTTATATCATCTGGTCCGAATCGTTAGTTCTTTTGAATTTTTTGCATTCCTTGACTCATTGAGAAGAATCGCTCAATTCTGTTTCCTGTGTACTGCACTGCATAGTGTCTTTGGGAGTCACATGACAATAGAACGAACGATTCGGACCAAAGACTCAAAGGTAACTACCCATTTCTTTTTCCTGTACATAACCTACGGAGGTTTTGCCATGTTTTGTGCATGCACGCCCAGTAGAAAATGAACAAATCACCCTCCGAGCTTACTTGTTCTTCTGAGCCACATTAAAGACTCGCTCATGAACGACCCATCACTAACATCCAACTTGATATGTATACAATATATATCACACTAAGCAGTCAATCATTCTCAGCAATATTATGAAAATAACATTTAATATGACTTGTATTTACCATATTTATCACAATAACAGACCTGGCGCTTGAGTAGACTGAATTAGAAGTGCTGTGGATCACCTGCAACCTCTTTGCTCATCCCAGGTCAGTCACACTGACAGCAAAAGCAATCAGGAAACTAATATGAGAAGAGAACAGCAGGATGTAAATGGGGCAGTGACTCAGCAGTTAAAGTCGTGATTTCTAATCGTAGCATTTTAACAGGAAAAGCCGAACTGTGAGAAAAGCGATTCTTCTGTACTCACATGGTGCAAATATTAATCAGAACCTTCAAACTACAAGGGGCGTTCAAGTCAAACCAGGACAGACCAAAAGTTTGGACACACCTTCTCATTCAAAGAGTTTGAATTTGTATTATGGCAAGAAAAAATCAGCTAAGTAAAGAAAAACGAGTGGCCATCATTACTTTAAGAAATGAAGGTCAGTCAGTCCGAAAAATTGGGAAAACTTTGAAAGTGTCCCCAAGTGCAGTCACAAAAACCATCAAGCGCTACAAAGAAACTGGCTCACATGTGGACCGCCCCAGGAAAGGAAGACCAAGAGTCACCTCTGCTGCGGAGGATAAGTTCATCCGAGTCACCAGCCTCAGAAATCGCAGGTTAACAGCAGCTCAGATCAGAGAGCAGGTCAATGCCACACAGAGTTCTAGCAGCAGACACGTCTCTAGAACAACTAAAGAAAGCTCTTTGAATGAGGAGGTGTGTCCAAACTTTTGGTCTGTACTGTATTTGTAAAACTGTTTGACATTTACTGAAGCATTCAAGCACACAGTGATGAGACCCTTGGCCGCAGAAAACCATGTGAACAGTGCAAATGTTTAGGAGATCATTCTTCCGTGAATGGCGCTTCTGGCCGTGGTGGCTCCGAGCCCACTGCAGTCATTCCTGTGGACATTCAGCGAGTGGAAATCCTGATCATAAAAACATCAGATAACTTGTCGGCAGCTTGCAGAAGAGATGCATCTGCATGTGGGAACTGTACACACAATCATTCACCAACACCACTTGCACATTACAGGAACTCGGGTGAAAGTCATTGCCATATCGTCTGTACAGTCCTGACCTCAATCTAGTTATTTTCACATGATTGGGCCATTAAAGGAGTTCCTGGGAGGCCAGTGTTAAAGAAGTGAAGAAGGCGTCTGATCATGGCTCTGGTGTCCTGAGTAAACATTCTAACTTGATGGTATCCAAGCACAAGTGAAACGCTGTGATAAAAGCATTAGTGTAGCAGAGGATTATATAGAGAAATAAACTGCGTTTTTACTCTTGTGAGTTCTGGTATGACTTGAATGCCAGTACAATATACAGTAGGCACTATTGAGGGGAATTAATCAACACCTTTCTTTCCAGAATTCAGCAGCACTCTGGTATGACATAAGATAGTGTATAAATAATTAAACAGCCAGGCAACAGCACTATATTGTTTTATATAGACACATTATTGAACCATGAACCTTGTACACATGTAGATATATGAACGGAGTGGCGAGTAACCCAGACTGGAGGTCTGGAGAGCCAAGAAACTGCAGGCTGAGAACTTTGCCATCCTGGCATAACTTTACTGAGAACTACTTAAAATAATATTCCAGGATTCACCTGAGGCTTACTCTTCATAATTTTTTATTTGTTATAAAATAATAGGTTTTAGGTATGTCATAGAAACTTTGAATTTAGATATCCGTGTTCATCATGAGTTCCCGTCTCATCCTGTCTCGCTTTTTGTGGTGTTTTGTGGAGGTTGTGAAGGCTTCCTCTCCACACTCAACACAGATGTGGCGGCTGAACTCGAGCACATGACCAACTTTTTCAAAATGGCCCTGGGTATGAAGTAGATTTTGATCCCATTCAATTGACATTTTACGTTTTGTCACCAAAGAATAACTAACATTAGTTTGAATTGCAGCTTATAAAGAGAAGATCGGATTAAAATGCCTGTTTCTCATTCAGCCCAAGCCAAAGGAACCATGCAAGCACCAGTACAATTATGGTAAGCGTTCTCAATTAGTACGTTTGATATTAAAACTAATGAATTATTTTAATCAAATAATGTTTACATTAATATTTCATGGATGCATGGAATAGGTTCATGTACTGATGCATTCAGAATGCATGATATACTGTAATTCACACCTCTCATACAGTTCAATAAACACACTGAAGAGGGACAAAATGTTAAATTCAAATATCCATAATGCTGTGCTTCATTTTTGTCATAAACAGATATTTTAAAATGCAATAATAAATAATGCTTTCATGTGATTTAGTGTCATCACTCAAATAATAATAACTTACATCATCCTGGCAATACTGTCAGGTGTTCCACTCCGAATGTTTACCGGAGCACTGGGCTCTGAGTCACCTCAGCCGGGATCGTCATTCATGAACATTTGGCCTTCTTTAAAATGTTTGCATCTTTTTAAATGTTTTAAATTGCTAAGAATCTCATCACCGTACAGTGCTTGAAGTCTTTTGTAAATGTCAATCGGTTGTATGATTTCACTCATGAGAAATTTCATCATGAGTCCTGGTTTGATTTGAACACGATGTATGTGTGTGTGTGTATACACACACATGTATAAATCTATATATCTATATATAGATCATCAAACCACTTTTAATATGATGCAAACATAATCTGAGTAAATAGAAAATGCAGTTTTTAAATGATGATATAATTTATTAAGCGCAAACCTACCTGGCCCTATGTGAAAAAGTAACTACCCCCTTGTTAAATCATGATTGAACTATGCTTTTTGGAAAGCTGAGTTAAAGACTGGAGCATATCCAAGTGATATGGCATAGGGTGTCAACCCATCACAGGCCACAGACACACACCCCTCACACACCGTGTCATAAACTAAAAGCCATCAGGAACTTCATGCACACAGACTAGGGTGAGATTCAAGGTTTAGTTGCAAGACAACAGTGCTAACTGCTGAGCCATTGTGCACCAACTTTTTCAAATTATTATTAATATTATTTTTATTATTATTATTCATTTTCTATACCACTTTATCCTTTACAGGGGACCTGGAGCCTATCCCAGGAGACATTGGGCACAAAGTGGGGTACACCTTGGACAGGGCACACCCAACAGGCCAATAAACATAATCTGCATGTCTTTCCACTGTGGGAGGAAACTGGAGTACCCAGAGGAAACCCACAAGCATGGGGAGAACATGCAAGCTCCATGCTTGCAGGCGGGAATCAAACCTGGACCCTGGACAGTGCTAACTCCTATGCCACCGTGCCGACTTATTTTTTATTATTATTTATTGCATTCAATTCAGGAATTTAAGGTTAGGGTCTCTAATAACCAAAATTATGCTACTGTATCAATTTAATAATTAAATAATAAACCTAAAGCGCAATGAAATTTTATGTTATTATCTTTCTAAACAAACTTTATCATCTTTCACATTATTAGGAGTGTATGTTAAGGGTTTTTGCGTTATTCATGATAAGGAAGTTTAGACAAGGTAAAAAAAATACCCCACAACACATTTATTTACGATGAAAAAAAAAACCCGGAAGTAGAGAGAGCGCGCGCGAGAGAGAGAAGTGGGTAAAAAACACTTCTATGGTGATATCTTGTGAGTGTTGGATGTCTCCGTGTCATTTTACACACCAGTGCGCGTCTCTGCTCGCGGCGAACTTGGACGGCTGTGACGTCACATCATCCTACCATCCGTTCTGCCTGGCTGACCAATGGGAAAATAGCGTGAGCTCTGCTCACTCCTTCCTCGCTTCTGGTTGGCTGAACTGGAATCTAGGAGGCGGGACTTGAGCGTCTGCAAACCGGGAGAAGATCCGCGCGCTCATTAACATAAATTATTCAGCAGCATCTTATTGTTCAGTGGCGCGCACCTGGACTTCACATTAACATTAAAGGGAAGGCTAAAAAAAAACATGTCATTGGCTATATAACATATAATGTAACTAATATTTACTTTCCTTATTTTGGAAGTGATTATAATTAGAAGAGCTGCAGTATTTTTTTCTTGTTTCAGGTTTCTTTTAAACTTTTTTTCCCTTTATCTTATATTTGTAATTGTGGTCATGTGGACCTTTTTGGGAATAGCCAGCTTCACATATGTCTACAAGAAATGCGACGTGTTTGTGTTCCTGGCTCGCAGAGAGCTCCTACTGGGTGCACTGGTGTGTCTGGCACTGGGAGCTGCACTCACTTTCCGCAGGTACTGGGGTCTGAAAACACCCCAGATACTACAGCTACCCCTGGAAATCCTTTCACTTCTACCTTTTACTAATAACATCATCCAAAAATCAGACACTTATCAACAAAAAAACGCATCAAAGGCAAATAAGAAGGTAAGTCACTGTGCTGTCCTGTCTGGATTATAACTTCACATGTAGACATCTTACCCTGTGTTCATTCTTGAAATAAAAGTTATTCCTAATAAATTAATGTTTATATTTTGAATTTGTGGCTTGGTGCTTGGTGGGTTTCCTCCAGGTACTCTGGTTTTATGAAGTAAAACACTACATTTACTTTGTTAAATGAATATTTAATGAAAATTTATTTTTGAAGACTACTTGTTTATCTAAGTTTGCATTTAAAAAATCATATTTAACTTATTAGTATATAAACTAACACTACATTTACTTTGTTACTTCACTTAAGGCTGATTTCATAAAAAGACAATATATAATAAGTTAATGCTTATATTATATAATACTTAATCTCTATATAATAATAATAATCTGTAAATACGTTCTATGCAGTATTTTTCCACACACACACACACACACACACACACACACACACACACACACACTCTCTCTCGCTCTCTCTCTACAATTATGTATTATTATCATTCTATCTAAAGTCAGTTAAACGTTTGGACACACCTTCTAATTCCATGTCTATCTTCCAAATGTTAATTTCTTTCTAAATTTAAAACAGTGCTGAAGGCACCCATCCAAAATATGCAATAATCTCCTGTTTTGTAAGAATAACCTTCACTGTAAAGATAGATAACGTCATCTTATTAATTGGTGGTTTCCGAGTCAGGTTTTGGTCAGGTTTTGGTCTTGCTTTCCTGGGATGGTCTTCATGAGAGCCAGTTTCATCGTTGTGCTTGATGGGTTTTGTAAATGCTCTTGACACTATTGTTCTTGCAAGGACTGTTCCAGAAGAGCTGACCTTCATGTCTTAAAATACCAAATGTAAAACTGTTGTTTTGTAATTGCATAATGCCATATGTGTTATTTCATAGTTTTAAAGTCCAGTATTGTTCTAGAATGCAGAAAAAATTTTTTTAACAAAAAACATTGTATTAGAAGGTGTGTCCAAACTTTTGACTGGTACGTTATATTTATACCACGTTTGAACATCTTCATCTAGCACCATGAAAAATCTTTTAAATAATAGTTATTTTTTATTTTTTTGAAATTTTAAAAAAGTTAAAGTTGTTAAACACTGTTATTTTATCAAGCTTGCATTATCACACGCTTCACATTTAGCTTATTGCGTATGAAGTAACACACAGCATTTACTTTGTTACTGCATGCAAGTCTGGTTTAATAAAAAAAAATAATCCTCATAAATTAATATTTGATGAAAATGTGCTTACTTTGTTACTTCACTTAAGTCTTGTTTAATAAAAAAACAACAACAAGAAAATACTTTTAATCTTTACTTTCTACTTTATAATAATTTGTGAATAATAAACTTGACTTTTTCACACACACCTTTTTCCATACACACCTTCACCTATTTAAACAACAAATAGCATCAATTTCAATCTAAATCCATACAAATATAAACATTAACAGATATTTTATAAAGTTAATAAATTTTGAAACCTGTTTATTTAGGCAGTTGACTTTTTTTTTTTTATAGTTTCAGCTGTTAGCATTCAGCTAGTTTGTGTTGTCAGGTTGCCCTGCTAACTAACATTTGACTAATGTGAAACAAAGCTGTTATTATTTATCTTAGGCTGTAAGGTCTTTGCTGTAAGGTCTTTGCTTTGGGGATGGTTTTTGTTCTTTCACTTTCAAAATTAATACACATTTAAGAGTATAATTTCATACTTTGAGTTTTTTTTTAACAGCCTTAAACTTTTAGCAGAAAAGGTATTTAGCAAGTAAAGAATTAAATAAAGCAAGTAAATTAATTTAAATAATTAATTTACTATTGACCCTAGTTATAATTATTTACAAAATGTGTTTTATTTTCTGCCCCCTCACACTGTTGTGTTTAGACTTTACTGAAGGCAGTGAATTATATATAGTATAGTACAAAGGTACAGTATAATTGAGCATTAATAAAAACATGCTATCCAATGAAAAAAAAAAGAGTTTTTAGCTCATGCTTTTAAAAAGTCAGCTTCAAATCAAAAACGATTTCTATATTTTCTAATGAAAACCTGAATTCATCTGTATCAATGAGAACCCAGGAATGAAATCTTTGCCGCTTCCTGGTTTCTTGGCAAAAGTATTGATCTTCATGCTACATTTATTCTCATTTTATCTCTCCACTCATCACTGATGACTAGGGAGGTACCAGAACGAAGCGATTAATAGCCAAAGACGAGGCACTGAATACAGGAAATACCTCAGAGGATGCGTCCTCTGCTGATCCAGAGCCAGACGTCATCATCGTTGGTGCTGGCGTGCTGGGATCGGCCATGGCAGCTGTGTTGGCGAAGGATGGACGGAAAGTTATTGTGGTGGAGAGAGATCTGCGTGAGCCAGACAGGATTGTGGGAGAACTTTTGCAGCCGGGTGGCTATCGGGCCCTGAAACAGCTGGGCCTGGAAGGTAAGCTACTTAATCATAGGTGACTCATGAAAAAATTGTTTTAGTCATAAGATGTTAGATGGATTTATCACTCATACACATCTACACGACCTTCCTTAGGTGCAGTAGAGGGACTGGATGCTCATGTGGTCAGGGGGTACGTAATCCATGACAAGGAGAGTCTCTCAGAGGTGGAGATCCCTTACCCGAAAGACGAGTGTGGCGTTCAGTGCGGCCGAGCCTTCCACTACGGTCGCTTTATTATGGGCCTGAGAGAGGCTGCTCTCAAAGAACCCAAGTGAGTTTCTAATGAACATTAGCTAAGAAAACTTTCGCTAGTTTTGTTTTACCTTTGTGACACCTGATCCAGACTGAGGAAGCTCTTTCTTTCTAATGTGTGTGTGTGTTTAATCATTACAAGACAAAGAGCTGAACCCTGCTAGTCCTGGAGATGTTTCCTCTGACTGTTGTGTGTTTGATGAATCTGACAGCTGTTTCATTTGTATAGTGTAGGGTTTGTAGAGGGCACAGTAACCAGCCTGCAGGAGGAGGACGACTGTGTGATGGGAATTGAGTATCGTGAGAAGGACACTGGGAAAATCAAGGTACACACACCTACCCTCACTCCCCCCACTGCACACACACACACACGCACGCGCACGCACGCGCGCACACACACACACACACACACACACACACACACACACACACACACACACACACACAAAGTAAACAAAGCATTTTTAAAACAGGATGATTTTATCCATCCCTCTTCAGTAAGCACAGTGTTCTTTGTTTTTCAAAGAAATACAGTTTTGTTTAATCTTTTTCTTGTAGAGTAAAGTTGCTTAGAAAAAAAATCCTCATTAGACACAACTGTCACTCCTGGGGTCCTACGGCCTCTCCAGGGTTGTGCGAGATTCAAAAGTCTATTCCAGAACATTGAGGATGAGTTAACACCCAGGGAATGTGAACCAGTTTATTGCAGAACACTATGCACACACACACACACACACACACACACAAACACACGCGCACACACACACACACACACACACACACACACACACACACACACACACACACACACACACACACACACACACACACAAACACACACATTCATTCATTCACACCTATGGACAATTTAAGCAAAGCATAGCCACCTTTTAAAATAGCTAAATGGAGTAAACAGACATGGACATGCTGAGAACATGTGAAACTCCATAGGGACTGATGACTAAGGAACCAGGGCTTCCTTACAAGCTATCACACATTGACATCATGGCACTAATAATATCCCACGCTTTGCTGTTTCTCCTCAGGTGATCCATGCTCCTCTGACGGTAGTCGCCGATGGCTGCTTCTCCAAGTTCCGTAAGGGCCTGACGTCTGGGAAGGTCAAGGTCTCGTCACATTTTGTTGGCTGCTTAATGAAGGTGAGACGAAGGATGGAATGTCTGATTGAAATCTAAGCTACTGTGCCTTAAGGATGCAAATAAAGTACAGTGATAATATACAGTAGATAGATAAAAAAAATGCAGCTGTTTGCGACTAGACTGTCAGAGCTCACGAAAAAAAAACAAAATTTTGTAGAAAAGCATCACAACACTTTAATTATGTGTGTGTGTGTGTGTGTGATTCTGTCTGCTTTCTCAGGATTGTCCACAGTTTAAACCCAATCATGCAGAGCTTGTTCTGGCAAACCCCAGTCCAATCCTGATCTACCAGATCTCCTCCAACAAGACCAGAATTTTGGTGGACATCAGGGGAGACATGCCACGAGACCTGACCGCGTACATGGCGGAGAAGATTCATCCTCAGCTTCCAAGTACGATCAGCGTTCATCTAATCATCTCATCTCCTACTGTGGAAATCTTAATGCACTCAGATCATCTTCCTTTTCTTTTCAGCATCAGTAACGGAATCGTGTTTTCTCTCTGTAGGGCATTTACAGGAGCCGTTCATGATCGCTCTGCAGAATGACCGTCTGAGGACGATGCCTGCGAGCTTCCTGCCACCTTCACCAGTCAACAAACCAGGTACACATGGAGGCCTGAGTTAGAGATTAATAAACTTAATTGAGGATTATTGCTTGAAATACACAAACACAACAATATATATATTATTTGTAGAGCACATTTTTGAAGTGATTTTGTGAATTAGTTATTATCGCTGCTTATAATTGCTGCTTTACAGTTTAAAATTACTTCTGTGCAAAAGTTATGACTTTTAAATGTATTATTGTATTATGTAAAAAGACCCACTTTTCCAGTTTTAATAAAGGAATGTCACTTAAAACGCCACGATGAAGATTTATTACATGTTGAATTTCAGTCCTGCATATTTTATTGTGTCTCTGATTAAATTCAACTCACGAATTATTCAGGATGTGACAAATCTGAAGTGTCACATCAGTTGAAAACGCTTACATGAATAATGTTAACCTACACTGGCAGCCTTTACGCACTCCTGGTGTAGATTTACAGCATTTGGCAGACGCCCTTATCCAGAGCGACTTATATTTTTATCTCATTATACATCTGAGCTGTGAAGGCATAGGGGCCTTGCTCAAGGGCCAAACTAGGTGGTTCATTGGGTTCGAACTTGGGACCTTCCATATGCCTTAACCACTGAGCTACTTCAGCCCGTATGATGGAGAGTACTGTATCACAGAAAAAAAGTGACGCAGAAATAATACAGTATAAAATGATTTCAATTCAGAGTAACTTTGGCTCACACCCTGACAGGAGTCCTGCTCCTGGGTGACGCCTACAACATGAGGCATCCTCTGACCGGAGGGGGGATGAGCGTGGTGCTGAACGACGTCCGCATCTGGAGAGAGCTGCTCAGGAACATTCCAGATCTGTGTGACGACAGCGCCATGCTTCAGGTAACAAAGGTTTCTGACAGAATGGAAATGTTAAAAATTAATGAATAAATAAATAAAGTAAACATTTTTGGGATTCCTTTGAATCCCTAGGGATTCCTCTATGAAAATAGGATCAAAAGCATGTTTCAGTTTAATTATAATGAGCATAAGTACCATTCCAACCCATAGTCTGGGTTATACGAGGGTGAGTCGAAAAGAATGATCTGCACTCCGGTTATATTAAAACTTTATCACTGCTTTCCGATCAAGGCTCCTGTCTCCCCAGTCACTGCTGTGGGATTCATTTTCGTGGTCTGAAGGTGTACCTGGTGCCGGTATTTATCAAAGACTTTGTGTGCAATCTGGATATCTGCAAATAACATTTGGAACGATACTGTATGGAAGGTGAAATTTTCATAAATAGAATCATTACTAGTGACGAGACATGGATTCATCACTATGAGCCTGAGAGTAAACGGCAGAGTATGGAACGGAAACATCTTCAATCGCAGACCGAGATAAAACTTCAGCTGTAAAATAGATGCTTCCAGTTTTCTTAGATTCTCAGAAGCCAGTATTGGAACGTTATCAGGAAAATGTTCAACAATCACTACGGTGAGATGCTTATTGAAGAGCTGAAGCCTACACTTTGGATTAAACACAGATGACTGCTATCTGAGGGCGGCCACACACCTCTGCCCACACTGTCGACTTTGTTTTGAGGTGTTAAAGCATCTTCCCTATATTCCTGAACTCACTACATCAGACTTTCACCTGTTTGTTCCCCTGAAAGCTCTCACTTCTGATGAAGACGTGACGACAGCGGTGCATTCTGAAACATTTTTAAGGAGGGAATACAAAAGCTTGTTGAGAGATAAAGCAAGGACCTTATGTCGAAAAATTATGCATTTGTCTCTGCTAAAAATTTATAAAAATAAATTCTACAGCCAGAGTGCAGATCATTTTTGACTCGTATTTTAGTTTATTTCTGATATATGTACAATTTTTTCATATAATCTTCAGTATTTTAACGAGTTTGGCTCAGGGGATCATCAGACTTTTTCATAATGAGAATGTAACATATGGTATCTTGCTATTAATGCCTTGCTATTAATAGTAATTACTATTATTAATATTAATATAATTTAAATAAATATATATGTCAGCTATCACTTCTCACGTTTTAATTCCTTAGCTACAAAGTTACTGGAAACTTAACTAGAGCGGTAGAAAAAGCTCCCAACAGCTCTACCCTGAATTCAATAACTACTACTTCTTCTCCATTTCTTCCTACTTTCGAGACTACTAACCTTATGTAACCTATGACACCACCTACTATGTCAGAGCGCAATAACACACTGTAATACCGGACATTAAACTATTAGCTGAACCTGTAACTCTTGGTTGTATCTCCAAGCAGATTGAACTGTAGTAGTAGGGTGCTACAAGTCATTTTAGAATATAATGGTGCCTCATCATTGTCTTTAGTGGTACTGAGAGTAATTTTGGATGTCCTTGAGCATTACAAACCTGATTGCAAGAAGGAATTCTATGGAATCCAGCAGCAGATTCAACATGTGGCCAAATGTTTATGGACACAAGAGCGTTAGTGAGGACAGACACGGATGTTGTGTGAGGATGGACGTATGGAAACATAGGCACATCATCATCATAATGTATTGATACCGTGTACGCATACATTCTCTACAGTTCCGTGCCGCTAACTTTATGGCAACAGTCTGGGGAAGGAACGAACGTGGGTGGTGGTGATGGGGGGCTCAGGTGTCCACAAACTTTTGGACACGTAATGTATGTGAGGACAAAAGGTACATACCAGCCAACAATATGGCCTATCGAGAATAATGAGGAGGGAATATTATATGGAGGAGGTTTTCTAGGACGTTTAATAGTAATAATAAAAAATGATAAGTGTAGACGTGAGGAGAGTGCACATGATCGTGAAACGAAGAGAATCGGGACTAATTTGTGGTTTTATTCAACAGGCAAAGAAAAAGTTCTACTGGGAACGCAAGTCATCACACTCGTTTGTGGTGAACGTGCTGGCTCAAGCGCTTTATGAGCTGTTCGCAGCAACAGACAGTACGTCCACATCATTAATCACTGTTATTTTAAGGATGTTTGCACTGTTTGCACTATTGAGATCAATTCAGGATGCAAGTTTTTACTTAATGAACTCAAACGGGTGTCTTAGATTAAGATCATGTAGATTCTATTTTGATTAAAAGGATTTTTTTCCTTCAGGTTCTCTCCATCAATTAAGAAGTGCCTGCTTCCAGTACTTCAAACTGGGTGGAATGTGTGTCAATGGGCCAATTGGTCTACTGTCTGTGTACGTACTGTAATACACTTAAAAGTCTTAGGCACTGCATTACCTTTAGAACAAATTGTGTTATAGTTGTTTCTCATGTCTGCATTATGATGTATAAAACCATCCACTATTTCCAAACATATCTTTAAAAATTTATAAATAAATAACATTACAGAAGAATATTTGGACGTCTGTATGAAAGCAATATATTTATGGCCGGTGGAAGCTCAAACGTTTAAGGGTCTGGGTTACTGATGTCCGGGGTTCAAGCCCATCACCGCCAAGTTGCCACTGTTGAGTCCTTGAGGAAAAAGTCCTTTATTGACCCCAGTTTCCCCAGAACTGACAATCATTTCACTGTGCTGTAAGAAACATGTGACAAAATGAATCTTAATCATAATATTACCTGACAGACCAGATTTCAGATTAAAACAAAAAGAAACCTAATGTAAGCTCCTGCACGAAAATAAAAATAGGTAGCCGAAGAGCTTATATTTGTCCAGCAACCTTAGTAAAACCTACTAGCGGTGTTACATACAGTACTGTGTGAAAGTCTTGGGTACAGAAATGCCATAAGCACAGATGGCTTTGAAAACATTTCTACATTAAAGAAATATATATTTTTTATATTTATATTATATATAGATTTTTGCAGTTTTATAAGTTTCCACCTGATGAACTGATCCATCATGTAATATGTTGGTTTTTTTCCAGACATGCATTTTTCTGTTAAAAATTAATCATTCTTAAGGTATATTTGGAAATACTGAATGGTTTTGTACATAATAATGCAGACATGATAAACATATAAACTAAAATTTGTACTAAAAATATGATGCCTGAGACTTTTGCACAGTCTCATATATACTGTAAAATGCTCCCTTTTGCTTTATTCATAGTTAACAGAATACTGTTTTCTCTTATTAGGTTAACGCCAAAGCCCATGACTCTGATCGGACACTTCTTCGCTGTAGCCTTGTACGCCACATACTTCAGCTTCAAATCGGAGTCGTGGCTGATGAAACCAAGGGCCTTGGTGAACAGTGGAACAATCCTTTACCGTGCCTGCGCCATTATGTTCCCCCTCATCTATTCAGAGATGAAGTACCTGGTGTACTGAGCCGGGTTTAGTCATGTGCCTAAAGACTGCAATCAGATACACGGAGGAGGAGTTAATAGCATGGAGAACTTTAAGAAATGAACCAGCTGTGCCTTTCAGCAACACGGCATATCTACATATCTAAACCTCAAATCTGTTTATTTCTAATGATACAGTATGAAGAGCCTGTATCATGTTTAATGCATCGACAACAGGGTGATTGCTTTTAAACAGCTTGAATTGAATCACATTTTGGGTGTATTCGAGACTGATATTTATGTGTTATAATTATATTTAGAAAGCAGACGGATGCAAATTGAAATAAGTCACAAGTCTTCAAGCAGCTCACTGCTACAGCTGTGGAATTATTTATATTAAAAATGTTTAAGGAAATGTCATACTATTGTGCATAAAAGCTGAAACAGAAAAATGCTACTTATTGCTTTGATCACAGGAGCTATGAACTGAGTGCGGAAACATTTAGAGACAGACAAACTGTGACATTTTTGTCAGTATGGATTTTGCACACAACATTTAAAGCACCAAAAAAATAAATTTCCACAAACTTGGGGAAACTGTTGACTTGTGCCATTCTTTTTGGAGTCGAATAAAAGCAACCTAACTCTCACGTTTGCCTACAGAATAAATTTTCCTTTGAATAAATAAAACCTTTTTAAAATGTTCAGTTATCTTTGTAACTTGATGTTGTCAGCAGTGCTAAAAGATTATTTTATTCTGAGTTCTGGATTAATCAGACGGTTTATTTTAATAAGTGAGTCACAGATGAGGTCAAGCCAAATTAGTATGGACAAAAAAAAAAGAAAAAAAGGATGATGTTTAAAAAAAACAACTGGTCCAAGGATTTAAAGATGGCAGAATGAAATGATAGATCTTCAGAAAACAAATTTTGCAGCCTGTTTCTACAAGTTTTCCTCTCGCAAGCTAGAGAAGTAACTGCACAGAGCATCCACAAGGGGGCAGCAGCAACGCTCAGACGCGGAGAAAACACCGAGGACACTTCAAGCCTTCTTTAGTCTGAAAAGGCTGCTGCTGTTTTCTTAAAAGAAAAGAATGCAGGAGCTTGTTGTCATGGTAACACATCATGCACTTCTTTGACATCACTTCCCTAATGGCTTCTACCTGCCTCACTGTAAAACTGCTGCCTTTTGGTTCATGTGTGCACCGTCCACAAGTTTCATTGTCGACTTTTTACTACAGAGAAATAAATACAATCAGTGTGAGGTTACAATATTTTTTATTTGTATACATTTTTTTTTACATCACTATTACACTGCATTCCAGCATATCAAGCTGGAGCATTTTGTTCACACTGGACCTCGTCTGTGACTCCACATGGACAGAACTTGCTGGTGTGGGAAGAGTGATGAGGGTCTGATGATGACCTGCTCTTCTTCACCCTCCTCATCCTCCCTCAGCCTGTGAACAGTGAATCTACACACCAACAGAGTCACGGCATCGGGACGAGACACGTGAGGAGAGGATCTAAACCCCACCGGACTCTGGACATTAGATTCAGAGCTGTAGCTACATTTTTTCCCCCCAACAGTGTAGCAGAAAGCTCTTCATAAACAGCTAACAACTGTTAAATTTCTAAACACACAAATAAAAGAAAAAAAGGAAAAAAATATATATATATAATAAAGACTGTACAGCTACTGCAAAAAAAGCCGAAAGCATCTGGCTTTAAACTAGATTAAAGTGCTAGAAGCAACCCACCAATCCACACTCTATATATTTGTCTGCTAATAATAATAATAATATCTCTCTCTCTCTCTCTCTCTCTCTCTCTATATATATATATATATATATATATGAGAGAGAGAGAGAGAGAGCGAGAGAGAGAGAGAGGAACAAATCTATTTTACCGTTAATTTACAGGGTAATATACTGTACATTATATTGGTAACAGCTGAGAAATCAGCACAAAAAAGATCACTGTCACACTTAACAGCAATATATAATTACATATATATATATATATATAGATATTTATAGAATTTGTTATATAATTATATACATAAATATATAATTGTCATTAGATTCATGAAAAAAAAAATCCAGCTTTTCAACTGATACCCTGAAAAGCAAATTTTCTCTCGTCACATAAAAGCTTTTAAAAGTTAGTCTGAAAGAGCGACGGGAAGAGGAGACAAAAAAGACCCCGTCCGGATTATTGAGGTTAACAAGAACAGTAATTTGCATATTCCACAAAATCTATTGCGACACATTACTGTCTACGAACAGTACACACACAACCCTCCACACACGGAGGAAGCTGAACTCACGCACAAACCCACTGAACAGAACGGAACGACGATGTTTTTTTCTTCATAGATTAAGGGCTATGTGCTTTACCGCGGTGAATCTATGATGGTGAACGACAGAAAGACTATGAATTCACGACACTTGTATTAATTCGCTTCAGAAGGAAACTCCCGCATGTACACTCACGCTTTATTTGCTCTCTGTATGGATGCTGCCTTGATCAGGCAATCCGGTTACCTGTCAATAACATTACTTTAGTGTCAAAGGGCACAGGAATGTGTTTGTAGTTACTTCAGTTTCTTTTTTTTTTGTCCTTCTCCCCCATGAGGCCTTTGCATTAGTAACATCCAATTATTACCCAAAGGATGAAGCCTTCTGTCTCGGGCTGTAACAGATCCGCCTCGTCCCAAACCTATCCCAGCATCACCATCTGATGTTCAGAGCGCTCCAGTGGTCCCCTGTAAATCAGCAGGTTAACACTCACTGATGATTGTCACGGTGCGTCTCAACTTTCTTCTGCTCACCTAACCACACCTTTGTACTGAAGCTCAGAATAAAGTACACATGGGAACATCACGAGGAAAGAGAGAGAGAGAGAGAGAGAGAGAGAGAGAGAGAGAAGGAAGGAGGGAGGGGAAAGGATCTGGGTTAAATGCAGGAGCATAAATAGATTATGCTTCTTTAAAAACAGGCTTCCTGGGAGCCGAGGTGATGCACATTAAGGTTTGGGACACTTCTAGCCAGTATAGAGACATCTGGCTGGCTTTCTTTCCCTGACTGGAGCCATCTCCCTCTCTCTCCCTCGCTAATGGGGAGAGCGGCCTACTCAAAGGACCAGATCTCAATGTCCTGCACGAAAAAATCCTCCTTCATGGAGAGCATCGGGTTCCCGAACGTTTTGCACGAGTGACTCCTGCCATGGTAGAGATCTCCATCCAGCCACAACCCGAATTCACCACTGCAAGGGAGAGAGAAAAAGAGAGAGAGAGCGATGGTTTTGAATATATTTAAACATTTTTCTGCTGCTTCAAGGAAAGTCAGCAGGAGCATTAATGCTAATAGCTGATGAGGAACAAATGATTGTTGACCATGGTTACACGACCTGACTATTGTTTTGTAGTGTGGCTTTATATTAAGTCATTTGACTAGTTTGACTAATTTAATAGTTTAATAAGTGATGCCTCGCTTTTAGAGCTAAGAAGGTAAAAAATAAATAAATAAATACATGTATATACAGCTCTGGGAAAAAAAAAAAAAAACTTTGTTTCTGGTGTTTTTTTTTCTTACAGGTGTATGCATTGGTGAGATTAACAGTTTTGTTTATTTTTTGTGAACTGCTGACAATATTTCTCCTAAATTCAGAATATAACTTGTTATATATAGTGTATATTTAAAAGAAATGACATCATATCGAAATAACTCAAGATCATGCAGTATTTGCAGAGCTTTAATAACTCAAAATGCAAATAACTTGTAAACAAATTGTGTTAATGCTTTGTCTAAATAACATTAAGAAATACATTTTTGGTGGAATGACCCTGATTTGCAATTACAGCTTTCATGTGATGGTCTCCACGAGTTTCTCTTATTGCAGTTGGTTAACTTTATATTGCTTTTTTTGCAAAAATAACAAACAGCTCAGCTTAATGGTTTGTGACCATCCATCTTCATCTTGATGACATTCCAGCTAGTTACTAGTCAAATGAGCGTCCTTAAGCTCAATAAATGATAAAACTACAGCAGTGATACTTCTACAGCGGAGACTCAGCTACTCTGGTTATAACACTTGTTGCTGAACTACAGTTTTTTTCCCCACATACTCTTTGCTGAATCATGGTCTATACTTTACTATCCTGTGTTTAACTGGTTCTGGCTCCAGGGTCATCCTTTACTAACTACATTATAAGAAGCATTAAAATTTGTTACTACCTGTTAATACTGACATTTCCAGTCATCCGGTCTGAATTCTAAGGTTTTATAAACCTTGTAAATACTTCATCTGCATGTTCAGGCGGCGGCATCTTGACTGAGATTATAATATAATATATGAAGCAGAGACTACAAAGTGCAGCAGCTCAAAAGAAGCTCCTCGAAGAACTTGTAAAGACTCACCTTCCTCCACCAAATGCCAGGGAGTCCATGTCTCCTTTGATAAAGAACATGTTATCACCTGTCCATTTGTAGACCTGAAAGCACAGCAAATTCACATGATGTCATTGCTGTTGTCTAAGTGCATGGACTTAAAAATGGCCAAGATTCGCAGACACACACACACGCACACACACCTCAAACTGTGGATAGAAGGAGAACAGGAACGTCTCTCCTGTGCCGTAAAATCCTTCGCTGACTTTAAACGGCTCTGATGCTAATGCCCCAAACACCTAGACATCACACAGATCACGTTAATGACTAAATGTTATTATGGGATACACTACAGACGATACGGCTACTGAGTTCCTCCGGTGCATTCCTCTCTGCCTAAATTAATTAAGCAAGATGCACAAAAAGCAAAGGATGGATATCATGATAAAACAGTTTAATGTCACACACATTGTCAAGATCAATCAAATGTTCAATCGAAATGCCAACAGTCTACAGACTATCGCTCACACTAACCGGTCCCATAAGCTTTCATTCACATCTTAAAGAAAAGCCTTTATGCTATTACTTGTCAATGAATATTTTACACTTACACGCATTCAGAGAAAAACTTGAAAATAAACCACTGAGTTAATCCCTTAGTTCAGTGTTACTATGGGAGAGTCTTACCTGCCCGTCGCTGTCTTTAATGACGAGGAGCATGGGGGAATCCTGCCCCTGCATGATCCGGTACAGGGTTTTAATACTCATGCCGTGCTTGGACGTGCCGAACGCCAGCGTCCATGGATAGCCTATGGTTCTGGGTGGGAGATGCTTTGCCAGCTGTTGTGGAAAAAAATAAGATGTACAGTATCTGATTAGCATAATGTATACAAATGAATGGAATGAAAAGTGAAAAATCATGGTAGCATTCTCAGAGCGCAAAAAAAAAAAAAAAAAAAAAACGTCCCAAAAAAACCGACGACACATATATGCAAGCACAAATCAGTCTTAGGAAACGCCACAGAACTTTGTTATAAATCTGTATTCGCTAGTCTGGGCTTCCCTCGAGGACTAGGTTTTGTCTGATTTACCCGCAGTATGGGTCTCTGAGGTGCATCAGCACAGAACACAGGATGAGAAGTCACCTTAGGTGAGCTATTTCCTTGAAGTGCTGAGCTGATGCTACTGAAAGGCAATACCCACTGGGCATCGTTGAGTGTAGACTCAAAACAAACAGATTACTGTCACACTGAGTAAAAAATAACGAGACCATCAGAGACGAAAAGCGCGCCTCGAATTATACAGCAGGATCCCAGCAGCCCATTCATTCATTCATTGAAAAACAATCAGGAAATGTATGGCTTGATTTCAGACACTAAACGTACAACGCTGACCTATTAATACACCGATTATGAACTTGGAGCCTTATTCAGTGCTGCTGTATAATGAATCCTTCATAATGCTGTAATTATCCAGAGATAACCTCGAGGATGACGGAAAGTGTTGCCGACCAAAAATAACTGCTGAATCAATTACTACACGGTAAAACAAGCTTTCCCAGTCTGTAACGAACCTACAGTCTGGAAAATATGTTAATATCAGAACTTCTTGCTGCTTCATTTACCTACAGAGTGTTTAGTGTTAGAAGATTCATAAATACATTCTCTATTTTAAAGCATCCCTGAATAAGCATACATATTTTAAATCATGTTCACAAAAGCGCACACACACCCCCAAAAAAACAAAACAGCTAGAGGCTTGTCTGTCAGTCTGTGACAATCTATAATTGATCAATAATTTGAGAATGCTTAAGAAAGCACCTTATTGAAAGAGGAAATGGATCGATAAGCTCCTTAAACCTCTTGTAGAGAGAAACCAGCACTCAAAGCAATACCCGCAAAGATTGGGATCGATGCGGCTCACCTTCTCTATCTGTTCGGCCTCCAGGAGGTCGCTAGGTTCACTCAGGTTGGGTTTAAAGGTCTCCGGCTCCAGGCTGGCTGTGATGGACGTGCCGTGTTTGGAGTTCACCTCCTCCTTGGTGGTGATCTAGAACAACAGAGAACAACGTGAGCCAAGTGAGCTGCGTCTGATTTGGGAAACTGCATTTCTACTAGGCTAGATCTGAACCTGAATCTTTTTTTTTTTTGGTTTGGTTATAATCCGACATCAAGGGTATAAATATATTAGAGGAAGTTTGCTTATTTAAATAACCATGCATGCAAAGAAAAAAAATGATGCAAAGGTTGTTACACGACAATATATTTTATCTATAACTCTCTATGTGTCTCAGCTATGTTTAATACTCATGTAGACTTTACTATGTATCGAATAACGGACTAACCTGGATTGCAAGCAAAAGACTCATGGGACTGCTTCATAGAATAGTGGCAAAGAGAGAGACGCTTAGCCTCTTGCAGCCTGAACACACTCGGGTTACACAGCCCTTGCTTGAATTACCTTCATTGTCCATGGCAAACAATTAAGCAAACTCTACGGAGCCCTAACTTCCATCTTTTTTTCCAATCATGTCCCCCCCCCCACTTCACAGATGATATACCACACCATATATAATCTAGGCCATGTCTGTCGCAAGGATTGTGTAGGATGTGCTGAGTCAATTGGTTTACTCTGCCTGTTGTAACAAAGTTCAAAATAAAAATGAACCTTATTCAGAAGCTGTGTTGCGGCCGGGAAAAACCCTTCTTGTGGTCAAATCTGTCTTTTCAGCAGAACCCAGGCGCGTTTTTCCAGACCGCCGCACTCGCATGCATTTCCATGTTAGCCGCTATACGGTTGTGTCCAGCACAACCGTATTGCTATCTACTTATAGCAGAAGAAACTTAGAAGTAAAGCTACTGTAAGGACACTCAAGCTAATCGATACTAAGATGCTCTAAGTTCTTTGGGGATCTATGGCCAGGCACCTGGAGCCGTTTGCACAGGGCACGCAGATCTTCAGAGTTTAGTGCATCGATCCGGCGGTGGTGTTCGCTCAGTGACACTACCTGGTACAGAGATAGGAAAGGGGGAAGAAGCCACAGCTGAGCATGGAGAGAGAGCGAGCACAGTAGTGAGCATGGAGTGTGAAAGCAACGTGTGGCTGCTGCGGCGCTTCACGGAAGAACTGACACAATGCTGTTGAATCATTATTCTTAGCATTAACAGAAAAGCAGGATGCCTAGGACTGTAAGATAAGTACTTTTCACATTGTGTTGAGTCTAACACGTGAGCAGGTTCAAACCAAGTGTTTTGCATGGCTTTGTGAGCTGTTTCTCGATACAACAGTCTGGCAAAGGCGACTGGCCTTCAAAAAAGAAAAAAAAAAAGAAAAAAAGAAAACATTCTGCTTAAGTTAATTGTTTTATTAGCTGCATGAGTTGCCAGGCTACCTTTGGTCTAGTGGCTATTTATCGTCGGTGCTAAAATTAGCCTTGTTAACTGTACGGAGACTGTTGCTATGTCACGGCTTTACCAAACGAGATGCATCAGTGATGAGGTTTTGGTTTGCGAACACACAGGAAAAAATAAATGCTGAATGTTACAGGGCAATTATGTCACAGGACACGACTCACTCAAAGGCAGTGGTACTCCTGTTCACAAGTTCTTTGACTACATAGAAGAAAAAATATATATAATTGAAGTGTAGCTTTTATGTAATTTTTTTCTCCCTTCATGTGGCTTTAGTACACAATTACCCAATCAGTGAGTCTTGGAGGGTTTAAGAATCATTCAAACACTAGCTATCAGGAGAAGAAATGTGCCGACATGTCGAACAATTTAAGCAGAAACATCAGAAGCTGGCAGGAAGTTTTGACCCATCAATGATTCCCTGCAGCAACAGAGATTTTAGTCTAATAGAATGACTCACGTTTATTATGAACAATAACTTGTTTTTGGACAATCCAGCTCTGAAACCCGTCCCACAAACCTTTCCATCAAATACAAAGCTACAGAGTTTTTCATTTCTCAAAGTCTCAATACCCAAGTGTACATCTTTTATTGTGGGATTTTAACAGGGTCAATCAAGACTTACAGAGAACAGACTTCTCAATTCAAATATTTTATTACACTGTTCTAAACAGATACAGGTAGTCCACTACTTACAAACAAGTTCCGTTCCAGGAGCATGTTCATAAATCGGATTTGTCCAACCGTGCGTCTTATACGCCTTTGACACAAATGCATACAATGTAAAGCATGTAAACAAATCCACTTAAGTAAATCTCTGTCCCCTTTCCCCATGGTACACCGCGCGTAAAGAAATTAATCTCATATATTGAAACATCACAGTGTTGTCTCTGCACATGTAAATCACGAAAGGAATCCCAGACGCCGCTTTGTCTAAGAGCTGTTTTCCACTGTATTCAACTGTTATTGCTGTTGAAGATTTTCAGACTAAGATTATTCACCATTAGGACAGCTTTATAGGACACACATTTTCTATCATCGTGCTCCTGATGATAGAAAATGAACCGATTCATTGAAACCAACTCATTTCTCCTGCACCCCCCACACGCACATACATACAATATATTGGACTTTGGACATTTTATACATTCCCTTACACACTGAAAATATTGTATATAATTGTAAATATTGGTATATGGTTCACTGCAGTGTCTATTTATTTTTGTACACATATTTTTGTACAATACACATGAGCTACTTCTTTGATTTGTTTGCATCTATGAATGTTCGTAGAACCACGGTCCTAGCCTGGAGCCACTTATACTGGTTTTAGGTACTACATTGAACACTGGCTCACATATACAGATCTACTGGTATGTATCAGAGTAACCCGGGAGATAGGACGCTTTTGGTCATGATAAGGTTGCCATCAATTAATTAATCATTTAAAAAATTCATGTAAATCCAAATCTTCTTTATTACGTCATTACCAGATAGCAGGTTTTATTATTCTATAGCAGATGAACAACCTGCTGCTCCTCTTTCGTAATGTCTAAACACACAGAGACAGCTGTGTTCTCATTGCTGGGCTGGACACAAACCTGGCCCCTTGAGGTTTTCAGCTGTGTCCATTGTACTTCATTTAATCAGTCTGTTTTTCTTTCCTTTTCCAAACCTGCAAGTTGAACCGCTGTGCATGTTGTAGTTAACCTCAAAGATTCCTTCCTTAATGACACTGCATACCTGAGCAAGCCCAAACCTCTAAGCAAATCTTCTGACACACAACCAGACACTTTAATTTCTATCTTAAAAACAGTACAGACCTTAAGGTTTTACAGGCACATTCGTGCAATTGGAGCGCTGCAGAATAACATAATCAGGTTAATCAGAAGCATGACAGTATATTAGGGCAAATAAGCAGAAATAAATAATCAATCCTGTATGCTGAATAATATCAGACACTTTACAGAAAGCACTTTAAGGGCAGGATTTAAATACTACACAAGCATGTCTCTACATGACAAAAACAACACAAGAAAAAAAAATCCAAACCCTGAGAAAATCATATACGAGGGGGAAAAAGCTTTTCTTATTGGGTACTAGGTTCATCACTTGTGCCACTTTTTTTCCCCTGTGGAGCGTTTATCTCTGCATCCACAACTGTCAACTTTAATGAGTACATAATTCCACAGGATGAGATGCTATGTGTATTTTAGGATTTACACCTTATGTACATGGCTATTAGGGCACTGGTGGCCCAGGGGTAGGTATCTCACCTGCCATGAGGAGGGCCCGGGTTAAATTCCCACCCAATGCCCAAACTGCAGCCACAGGATGCAGTGCAGAGTCCCAAGCCTGGATAAAATAGGTTGTGTGAGGAAGGGCATCAGGTGTAAAACCTGTGCCAAGCCTATACTGCTTATCCTATACAAGCCTGAATCCTACGCCAGTACAGCGGTACCTCAGCATACACACGGCCCACCTTGCAAATTTTTGTCTTAAAAACTAAATTTTGCCTCACGTGCAATACATTTTCTAGC
Source organism: Clarias macrocephalus (assembly GCA_011419295.1). Classification (NCBI taxonomy): domain Eukaryota; kingdom Metazoa; phylum Chordata; class Actinopteri; order Siluriformes; family Clariidae; genus Clarias; species Clarias macrocephalus. The sequence goes on along the minus strand of JAAGKR010000835.1, from coordinate 103,332 downwards.
TTAAACTACCGAACCATGTACTTCTGGTTGTGCGTACTTCCAGTACCTAATCAAAGAGTGTATGTTTCAGTGGAAAGCCAAACAAACATTTTGTGCAAGATTTTGTGAAAATATGGCCCTATGAGTTCCAAGAACATTATCACGGAGGGCAGCAAAAATAAAATGGAGCCACTTTCAGTTTTGTTTTTAAAGCGGCCGGTGACAAAGGGAATCAAAAATTCAGGTAAAGTCAGGTTTAAGGTTTAATATATTTCATATTTTACTTCACTTACATGTCTTTTCTAAATGTTTTGATTTTTTTTTCATAAGCAAAAATATAATTATAGAATTTGAAATGGGTAATATTTTTGGTGGCTGGAACGGATAATTTGAAATGGGTAATATTTTTGGTGGCTGGAACGGATAATCTGCATTTACATTATTTCCTCTGGGAAAATGCGGTTCGCAGTATGAAATTTCGCCTTAAAGAGCTCGTCTCCAGAACGGATTAAATTTGTATGGCGAGGTACCAGTGTACATCCTGGACAGGGGGGTGATTGACCTGCAATTTGGGCAAACCAATGAACCTAATCTACATGTCTTTGAACTGTAAACATGGAGAGAACATTTAAACTCCACGCGCACACACCTGAAGCGGGAATCAGACCCTCGACAGTGCAAGGCCACATTGCCAACTACTACGCCACTGTGCTGCCTATAAGGTAGATACAACTTAAATTGCCTAGCTATCAAGCTGCTAGAGCAGGAGGCACACATCTGGGGGGCGGGGCATATGCATTCAAGAAACAGAGATTTAATTGGACAAAGATGAAACTAGTACAGGATGACTCATCAAAATACCTGAATTTTTAAAAGCTGACCAAAACTATTCCATAGAAATAACTGTAAAAAGAAAAAATACAAATAAAACCCAGATACACAAAAAGAAGGGCTTTCTAAATCCTGGTCTTGACATAGCATTACTTTTTATTTACTTGTGATATTGCAGCACCATTGAGGGAAAACGGACGGCTAAAACGGAAACGGAAACAGAAATATAAAACCAAGCCCTTAACCTTTATAGAGAACTTTACCTTTGCTCAGGTGAAAGCTGGCTAACTGTCCTATCACACTAGCGCTTGTGGAGTTTTAGGACACTCCCTCACATCCCCCCCTCCCTCCCTCCCTCTAACAAACAGCCAGGACATCAGTGTAAGTTTCTCACAGCTAAGTAGAAAGAAAGAAAGAAAGAAAAAAAGAAAAAAAAAACAAATACACAGCGCGTACACACTCACAACAAAAACACAAGAGCGCGTGTTTATTTCGTGTAACTCAGCTAGCGCGTGCAGCCAACCCCAAACAGCGTCAACACCATAACAACACACTGCCACCTACAAGGGAATACTTGGCCGTGAGAGGCTCCGCGTCCTTCATCCTCCTCCTGGAGAACATCGCTTTTCTCCTCAGACAGACGCGCGTTTTCTCCGTCCGTGTTCACATCCCAGCCGCTGGGAATCAACCACTCCGGAGCAACGGAAACACCGGACTGTGTCCGCGTGCATGAGCGACACTTCAAACACCAATGAAATTCCAGAGAGAACACAATGTCTTATCTGATTGGCTCAGACAGAGCGATTGCACCCGCCCGCAGCACAGCAGACAGCACGCGCATTTAAAGAGACAGCGCGTCTTTTTTTTCTCGACTCGCCCCCGTGTCCGAAACAAGGGCTGAGTTCAGCGTTTCGCTACCGTGTTATTACACACACACACACACACACACACACACACACACACACACACACATTATGTATACATTTTATATAATATATGCTCTCTCTCCCTCTCACACACAATTAGCATAATCTTTACTCTTTCACTAATCTCAACAAGTCTTTTGTTTTCTTAAATATGGACATACAAGGTCAAAAATATCAGATATGCATACCCTTGTAGGAACATATCTCACTCTCTCTCTCACGCACACACACACACACACACACAGCTGACATAGTCTATACTCTTTCTCTAATCTCTACAAGTATTTTGTTTTCTTAAAAATGGACATACAAGGTCAAAAATGTCAGCTATGTCATCTTTCTCTCTCTCTCTCTCTCTCTCTCTCTCTCACACACACACACACACACACACACACACTCTCTCATTCTTAAACACACAAACATCCCCCCCCCTCTCTCACACACACAACTGACATAATCTATACTTTTCCCCCTAATCTGTACATCAGTCTTTTTTCTTCTTAAAAATGGACCTACAAAGTCAAAAACGTCAGATATTCATACCTGTGTACAGTAGGAACATCTCTCTCTCTCCCTCTTACACACACACACACTATCTCTGTCTGACGCACGCGCGCACACACACACACACACACACACACACAGAAGTCAAGTACTCTCTAAAACTCGAACGTATTAGAAGCTCCTGCTAACAGTGTAATTTGTCTGTGTTCTTTTCATATTGTTTCACACTTTATCAGAGCCAAAGCTAGGGCCACACAGAAACACACACACCCTGTACTGTGTTTGCAACCCTACGGCTACGAGCAAAGATTATTTACCCATTTTATACATAATTAATATCTAACCACGTTATTGCAAGCCTCGTCCAAACAACGATCCAACATGAAAAAACAAAGTAAAATGCAAATAACACCCGGCACGATCTCAAACGTCTTGTTTAACAATTTATATTCCAGAGAAAAAAAAAAAGGAAAAAAAAGTTAAACACAAGACTATGAGACTTTGTCCGGTGCACAAGTCATGGAATAACAAATCAATCTGCTTTGTTTCCTCCATCATTGATTTACATTAAATTTTAAAGTGCTGCCTCAGAAAGCAGTATCGCTTTCTTCATAAGGTGGATTGGTTTCAGCAGAGCTCGCACCAGATTGCTACACTACTATTTCCATGAAGACATATGCCTGCTGCTTTTAAATACATCTTTTCAGTCTTCATTCATCACATAGCGGCTTGAAAAGAATTGACAGGAACAAACTGCAAACATCTTGGTTTTTCATTTTAATAATCTCCATGATACGCTGTCAACATTTGAAACTGATATCTCAATGGTAGACTGAGATATTCAGGATGAGAGATCACGTTTCTTTATATTTATCTTATTTATGTATTTATAGTCTTTATATGAAAGTCACATGCTTCAAATCTACAGTCTGGGGAGAAAGGATTTAACTCCTAGCCTCACTTCTTTATAGCACTGCATGGATTTTTTGTTTTTTTATAAATAAAAAAAAAAAATATATATATAAGGGAAAAAAAATCCATATCAAGACATTTATAAACATTAATAATGGAGAAATGAAACCTTACAGTAATGCATATTTTGTTAAATCTCTGAAAGACAGATTTTGACCAGTCTCTGCCACGTCACTGTCACACTGGCATGGTTTAACGAGTCGAAACTCCCGTTTTTAAACCATGCCTCGGTCTCGACGTACAACAGAAGCGCTCATGCATCCAATGTATCCATGAGCTGCTTTGTTAAAAGAAAGCAGAACACAATCATGCAAAACACCAGGTTCAAGCTCACGGTAAAAAAAACTAAAAATAAAATAAATAATCATGGTGGAATTTACTGATCGAACTAATTTCAGACAGATAAAGTGAATGAAAGCTACATATGGCAACACAGTGTGATGGCAAACAGGAGAGGAGGTGCAGATAACACGGTAAAGTTCCAGGCACCTGGAAAACAGAAACACACACAAAACACAAAAGACACAGAGACAGTGCATAACACACAGTAATACATATATGCAACAGGTTCAACAAATCATCTTCACGTGGCAATGCGCAAGCACAAACACAAGTTAACGTTGCTGCACAGAAAAATTGAGTCACGTCAAAATCAGATCGCTTAAAAGCGTTAAGAAAGCAAATTGAAAGAAGGGGCTGATGTAAGCTGATGTCCAGCTGATGGACAGAGGCTACCTCCCAGTCTGACGTCGTTTGTTCGCTGTCGGCTTCGGGTTCATCGATTTTTTTGACCACCATGAACCCGGGCTCGCGACTGATGCTTCCCATTCCGTCGCTGAATGACTCTGGGCTCCACTGGATGAAGAACAGGTAAAGGTGGTCTGACCTACATGGACAGAGGAGATTAAACATACAAAAAAACACAAACATGAGGAATTCATCAGCAAATGAAAAGATGAAAGATAAAATCATGCACACGGGTCAAAAGAATTAAAACATGATCACAAGTGACTCAAAGTGTGGATTTTCTCACACACAGAACAGTCTCTAGAGTTTATAAAGAGTTTAGAAAGAAAAAGCTAGTGTGAGCTCATTGGATGGCTACAGTAACTTAAACAACCACTATTTACAAACACGCTGAGCAGAAAAGCACTTCACTTCCACCGCTCAGTTTCAGTAAATCTGTAAAAACCTTTATGGTCTCTGATCTCTTCTACCTGAATGGAAGGGTCAGTGTGTTATCCATTCTTAGATGCGTTTTTCCTCAAAAGAGTAGTGAAGAGTGATTATATGAGTTTTATGGCCAACACCACAATACCTTGGCCGTATCCAAGACTTTTTACCGTAAATGTTTTCTATCGAGAGATTTAAAACCAGACAATCCCAAGCATATCTACATGCAATCAAAGGCCGCGACACGGCGACTGGGCTGCGGACAGACGCGTACTGGGTTGCTTGTGAGATATGAAAGGCAGCGATTGTCAGCGTGTCTTTGCATGACAATAGACAAAGGCGGCATTGTAATTGCACAGACAAGCAGAACTGACAGCAAGGATTCTGGAAATTGCTTCTGGTTTAAAACGAATCAGGCTCAAATCGAATTATGTTGTCTGTGTACTTCTGCTTAATTTGTTAGGAACACACGGTTTATGCTTTTTAAATGGGCTCTCAAAAGCTGCATTGTACTGGGAATTAAAAAGTTGTTAAAAGTTCAGATTCAAGAAATTCTCATCTAGTAAAGAGTTTACAAAGTTTTCAGAAAAGTGCAACAGTTTACATAAACAACGCAACAGTGTTTATGAGTTCAATCTGTTCTATTAATCAGAATTCTGGCACTTAAATAAATCAAATCACTTCTTTATCATCATCATATGAATCAGACCCCTAATAAACTTCAAAGGAAAAAAACTTTTGGGACAAGACTGTACACACAAACTCATCCTTGAGTCAGAGCTAAGGGAGAATAAATAGGGGCAGTGGTCGGTGCTAACTCACCTCTCCTGTGGCACGGAGAACCAGTACTCGTGTTTACGATCTCGCTGGGCATACTGTTGCATGGAGGCGCTGGCATTGGACACGAACGTCTTCTTCATGGCCTTGCTGACTCGCAGACACAGAAACTTATGAGACCTGGACAGCCGTCTCTCCCTGATCACAGCCGGACCTGAGACACGGATGAGGGGAATTGAGGTCGTGACTGTATAGTATTTAATAGAAAGCTAATAACAAGTGGGTGTTGATGTTTTATTCTGATAAACTTTGCACAAGAAATCATTCAAAAGACATTCATTCAGCAAGGGACGCACCATGTACTGTATATCCTGAAACAGATCACAATCACATGCTTTCTAAACCATGTAGCTGTATTAGATTCATGAGAGATGAAACAGAGATGCAGCCCGGGCATCGTTTTCAGATTTCCTTGCATAATATTTCGTTACCGATAACAAATCATTAAGAACAACGTGCCTGCTATTTTCACTCACCTGTACACATCTTTCTCATCAAGTCAGTGCATCATGTCTTTTCTTAAGCAAGGCAGCATAACATATGCTTACAGTATAGTATATCACATAAGTATGGGAGATTGGAAAGAGGGCATTTTTAGGTGTGTGAGAAATGACTCAGATATCTGATATCCTTCCTGTTATCACAGCATCCTTATAGAACCTATACAGTGGAACCTTGGATTGAGAGCATAATTTGTTCCAGAAGCAGGCTCATGTATCAAAACACTCATAAACCAAATATAATTTTCTCATAAGATATAATAGAAACTTGAATTATTCGTTCCACAGCCCCAAAATATAAATACATAAAAATAATTAATACAAAATATAAAGTAAAAATAAAAAACTAACCTGCACTTCACCTTTAAAAAGTAAAAATAAATCCAGACAAATAAGTGTTTCCATTTGTGCGCACAGGCGCTGTGTATGTGTGTGTATGTGTGTTTGTGAAGCTAAGAGTAAGAGTAAGAGGAGGAATGAGCCCCTCCCTGTTCTCGTCTTACACATTAACTCCTCTCCTTCTCTTATTTGAGTTTCAGACACGCGTGCACACACAACAGAAACACTGTTTTATTGGGAAAATAAACAATAAATCTTTCTAATGACACTCGAATGAGCGCACACTAACGGAATCACTGCTGTAAAGTAAAAAATATATATATATTAACCTGCACTTTATTAAAAATTTATTTAAAATCTTTGCTCGTCTTTTGGAACACACGCAAACCGTGTTACTCGCAATCCAAGGTAGGTCTTTTGTCCTATTTAAAAGAATTAGAAGAGGGATACTCAGTCATAATCTCTAAAAGCATACTTCTAATAAGTTATGCCCCAAAAAGCAGCACTAATTCCAAGTCGTTCACTATTTAATCTCTGTCGTAGATAAAACATGAGAAATAAGAAAAATAAATGTGAGAAAAAAAGATAAAACGTGAGAAAAAGAAAAAGATAAAACATGCTAAATAAATAAAGGTGATCTCCGTAGACAGAATGTTGTGGGGGAAAAAAAAACATTTAGAGATTGGTGATTTTTGTAGCTCAAATAACCACCCTTTACAAGCATGGTGATCAGAAAAGCAGCCCCGAATGCACAATAACATTGGATTCACGGAATTAAACTGTATTCTCTTGTTAATTAATCAACTGATTGATTGATTGATCGATCGATTCATTAATTAATTTGTGGAATCCTTCTATTCTATTCTCTCTTTCCATTTTAGGTCACAGACAGTCGTATAAGCATTTCACTGCATTTCATACCTTGTATATACTTGTGTATGTGACAAATAAAATTTGAATTTGAATTTGAATCTGAGGTGGCACAGCGCACAAACTCACTGACACAAGATGGAAAAAACAGCTTGGGGTATGCTGAATGCTTGGTGAATGCTTTTGTGCTCACCGTGCTTGTAAATGCAAAATCTATTATTACATTAATCTCCTTCCTAGTATAAAGTACGATATACTCAGATTGCGAGTAACGTGGTTTACAAGTGTTCCGCAAACCGAGCAAAGATTTTTAATAGATTTTTAATCGGAAACTGAGCAAGTATTAGTTTACGAGCGCCGAGTATCATGTATCACGCATGCGACTCTTATTTTGACACCGAGCGCCTCTCTTGTACTGCGGAATTTTGTGTAATCGTCACCCCTGCTAGGTCTTAGTCTTGCATAATCTTAATGAATGGTCTCTTACTTGTATAGTCAACATCTCCCTCTCTGTTTCAGCATCTCTTATGTGTGTGCGCGCGCGTAATTTGACACCGACATACACACACACACACACACACACACACACACATACACAAACACCCTGACACAGGCACAGACGCTCTTTCCTCCTTTTTTCACCCCCTCTCCGGCTTCACACAGAAACTCCACTCTGTCACGATTCTTTTCAAAGGTAAGGTGCTGGTTCATTTGTTCTGTTTTTTTTTTTTTTTTACTTTACCGCAGTGATTCCTTTAGTATGCTCTCGTGCCAGTGTCAGAGAGATTTTTTTCCCCGTTAAAACAGTGTTTCCGCTGTGTTTATGTGTTTGTTGTGAAACTTAAAAAGTGATTCCGTTAGTATGCGCTCATGCCAGTCTCAGAGAGATTTCTTTTTTTCCTGTTAAAACGATGTTTCCGTTGTGTGTGTGTTTGTTGTGAAACTTAAAAAGCAAGGTGGGGAGAGGGAGGAGGAGTGTTACTGTGTAAAACGAGGCGAGGTATGGGGCGAATTCCACACACACACGTCGCCTGCGCGCACCAACTCAAACACTTATCTGTCGGGATTTATTTGTACTTTTTTTTAAAAGTAAAGTGCAGATTAATTTGTTTTATTTTCATTTTATAGATTGTATTAATTATTTTTATGTATTTATTTTTTGATGCTGTGGAACGAATAATTTGAGTTTTCATTATTTCTTATGGGAAATGATGATTTGATTTACGCAGGTTTTTTTTACGAGTGTTTCCCACTTCCGGAATGAATTATGCTCGTAATCCAAGGTTCCACTGTAGTCTCTTTATTATATTCACACGCTCGTTAGATTCTTTTACTCCGTACACAAGCACATTACTCATTCAGTATTTCCCTGGAAATGTTATGATTCCCTTAAGTTTAAAGATTTATGATACTGTCTTGTTAAACTCCAGCCCTTGTTTTCAGGACACCGCACATCATGAGGAGGTGAGCAGTTCTAGTTCATTATTCCATCAAGGGACGTCATTGTGAGTGAGATAAGGAGCTGGTTGTGACTGCTGCCACCCATCACTATGACCCAGACAGACCCTGAGATGCCAGTTAGGGTTAGACTCGTGGATCAGCAAATGTGACAGCAAGAGGATGTTGAACATGAATCGGTGGCGCTGTGAATTAATCGCTGACTGAAATCATAGACTGTGAAAATATATACTGTATGTGTGTTGCTTGTCTGTTTAAAGAAACTTTATGATGCGAAGGAAGTTTTCTACTGTACATTTAAACACCTTGCAATTATTTTCAGGGATGAGAATGACAATTTGTTGATCGCTTAAACAGCATTTTTAGGATTTTAGCTTTTTTTTTTAGCAACTATACTGAAAATGTGAAAACTACTTAATAAAACAAAGGCACGTCTGCCTGCTTGAGGAGGCGATTATTTCCTCAGTTATTGTTCCATGTCTTTTATGAAATAGAAGTGTTAATGAAAACGAACTCCTCCTTCGATACTTTTCAGCTTAAACACCCTCAGCGTTCCTTGCTAGCAGAAGATGTTTTACGATTCAAGATTTTTCAAGGTTTTCCTTTTACTCACCTCTACACCTTAGCAGTTATAAGTTCGAATAAATCTGATACAGACACTGTAGTTGTAGTGAAGAGCCTACTGCTGTGAGTGTAAAGTGTCACTCTGTGTGTTTACTCCCACCTAGCAGAAGCGCGCGCACACACACACACACACACACACACACACACACACACACACACACACACACACACACACACACGGCTTGAGGCTTAGGTACGTTTTTAACAAGCTGAAAAATGAAGCAGTCGGCAGATGAATAAAAGCATACTTACAGTATAATGAGTAATAAATTTGCTGTTATACATGAAATTTATAGTGAATGCTCAGCTCAATATATCATTTATATTCCCGCCATAAGGAGGTTAAAACAAGTTCTTCTTTTTAAGTGTTATCACAACACTCTTTTGACCTTGTTCCTTCTGAATGATTTTTTTTAACCTACTGAAATGTCTGAATGTCCTGAACGTTGTCCATAAAAAATATATTTCACAGTTTAATTTTTCTAAAAACATATTCGCTCAAAGTGAATGTCTTTTTCTTACAGCTAAACTGTCTGTACATCATGATAACTATTATTTCAATAAATGCACAGACACAAAATAGCATCTCTTCGATTGAACATTTCAACTAAGTCCAAGTGTACGAGCCAATCCGAAAACGTCTTGGCAAGGAAGCAGTCCTTGAAGCATGACAATTCTTGTGCGCTTCATGACCAGCTTCACGTCCTGTGCCAAAGTCTTGAGTTGCCCTCATTCCTTCATATTTTGCTTCCAAAGAGCCAGACACTCTTGTATTTCCTTTTTTCTGGATTTCCCCCCGATCTTCTCCCTAATTTAGTCGTGTCCAATTCCTCCCCGTCACTAGGGGCACATTAAGGCTACTACTACCACTCAGCCGGTCAAGACTATCATGTGTGTCCTCCAAACCACGTAATGCCAGCCGACCGCCTCTTTTCGAACTGCTCGCTCACACACCGCTGGCGGCGGCGTAACACTTTCAGAGGACAGCGCTATCCGCTCCTTCCGTTTGCGTGACTGGTTGTAGAGCCGTGATTAATGTGGGAGCACTAAGTACCTCCCATCCCTCCTCTCTGAGAGAGCTCGGCCAATCAGCTCTCTGTAGAGGTTACAGCATCACCCGGGAATCGAACTCACGATCCCCAGATGATAGGGCAAGCGCTTTACCACTGCGCCACTCGGAGGCCGTTCTTGTATTTTCAATGTAGTCTTGAGGGATAGTTCTACAGGCTTCCTGAAGCACCTGGGCCTGAGTTTCGGACGAATGTTTTTTGCTTGTCACCTATGAATCATTCTACATAGGTCACCTATGAATCATTCAAGCATTCAAAGCATCTAAATTAAAGCATGAACCAGTGAGAAACAGGTGCAGGTGATGACAGATGATCAGGCCGGTGATAAGTAAACTGGTGATGCTGAATGCTGAGTGGCTGGAACAGACGAAAGGGGAAATGAGGTTGTTATATTTTAAATAAACGATTTTTTAAACAGTATCTTTATTCATTTCGTAGCCTGTCGCAGTAAAATATTCGTTCCCATTTCGTTAATTGAATCTACATCATTTAATTTTTTTTAATATGAAGAGCTGAGGAGCTCAAGTACTGATGGGGAAAGTACTGTAGCACTAATGCACTAGGAGACAGAGCTGGGAGTTTTTTGATACAATTTATGGAAGTGAAAGCTAATGTTTAATGATCAAATACTTTGCACTGTTACAAAGCAGCAAAGGAAAAAAAAAATACAGAAAGGAAGCAGAGTGAATCACTGGGAAGATGCCAGTGAACTTGTGAGAGCTTTTAGCAATTAAGACGTCTGAGCTTTGAAACTTTGTGCTACTGAAGGGTACTTTAACTCGGTGTGAACTGGAGCAATTTGTTCACAATGAGCATGCTATTAGAGGAAAATATATCATCAATAAAAACTCTTCTATGCACCAACCTGGGACATGTGCTTCTTTTAAGTCATGTTAAGCCACCCAAGCGTTCAACTAAAATCTACCCTTTCCTCCTTACACGTGCTAGACAGGCGAGAGAGGGCGTGGCACTCTAAATACAAGCTAGCCTCCATTTGCCCTATACATTCTTTAATACAGTTTAAGATTGTGCATCGTCTACATTGGTCAAAAGTCTGACTTTCTAAGATCAAAGCCGATATAGATACCACATGGGATGGATGCAGGCAGGCTCCTGCAACTCTGCTGCATATGTTTTGGACTTTACATGTTCTGGACTAATATCTTTGAGACCTTTTCTGAACTATTTGGAGAGATAGTAGAGCCATCTCCATTTATTGCGTTGTTCGGTGTGCCCCAAGAAAACACTAGTTTTAACCAAAGGAAAATGTAAATATTGGCCTTCTGTTCCCTTTTGGCTAGGAGACTAATATTGACTAAATGGAAAGACCCTGAGTCACCAACATTTAGCCACTGGATAAGGGAAGTGATGTACTATCTTAAGCTGGAGAAAATTAGATATACAGTTAGGGGGTCTACTGACACATTTTATAATATTTGGCAGCCTTTCTTAACTTTTGCTGAGGGCATGAATGTTGATAATATTGTACTGTAAAGGAAGGTTGTGGGGAAGATTACTTACGTATGTTATTATTATTTTGTATTTATCTTTTTATGGACATTTAATTGTTATGGCATCCTTGTGTTTGTCTGGTGTTGGGGGGAAAATGGGGGGGTTTGGTTTTGTGTTCTCCTTTGTTGTGTTTTTTTGTGTTTTCTTTGTATAGTTTGAAAATAAATGAAAAAAACTTTGATAAAAAAATAAATAAATATAAGATAGCCAATTTTTCTTTCTTTGTTTCCTAGCTAAGGATGTTTATGGTACTGGCATGATTCGGAAATCCAAATATATCACGTGATGAAATGATATTAATAAGAGCCCTCACGCAGGAATTCAGACGGGGTCAATGAAATGGGAGATTGTGAGCGTGCTTATGAAACACGCACGGGAAGCCCTTCCTGTTTGGAGATAGCATGGAATTATTAATTAGTAAACTGAAAAGAAAGATAAACAAAATAAACAGAGATCTGGCGTCTCCTCGAGACCAAACCGAAAAAATAAAGCTTTCTCTATCCTTTTGTGCTTTTACACTTCAACTTAAACTGAGACTTGTGTAGACTCGGCCTGCATCTTTGCCTTTGTTTTTAAACACGACTGCGTTCTTGTCTTTGTTCTTCGGCCATGGCTTCACCCTGCGCAGGTATCAGGGCCCTTAAATAAACACACCGCAGGTGCAACTCTTCGCACTGATTAGGCTCATGGCGCTGTCGCCAGGCATCTGCCTGTTCAGAACTCCACGGGGTAGCAGCCTACGGATCTGAACACTGCAGAGTATTTTTACCCCCTTCGTAAAAATACTGAATGTAATTTCTGTGCTTACATTCAGTATTAAGTATTTACATTTCTATATCTAGAAACTCCAGGAATGATTCATACATGCGGAACAACAAGGTTTGAAGGTGAGGTGAGAGGTTTTTAAGGTTAAATGCTAAAATACAAATAAAAAAATAATAATACCCATGTAGAATAGTATAAAATATATTATACAGTTTGAGACAACACTAGTTGCTGAAAAAGTATCACATGATATCACACTGCCTGCACGAGAGCGGTGCAGTTTAATCGATTTTGCAATTTAGTTGCTCTTTTGTTGGTCAATTCGATTAATTAAATCAATACATCTGCTTTTGATTGAGAATCCATTCACATTTAAATTATTCATGTAAACTTACAAAGGTTAAATAGATTAAAATTGACAAATTTCTTGAAAAAATATATCATGAAATATATCACAGCTTTGGCACAAAATATAATCTCGCATCTTGCATCTTCCTCAAATACTCGTGTTTTGCGAGAATATCGCTTCTTCTATTTTTGTCGCTTCTTTTTATGGCTGGTTGATCCATTACTGGACTGGAGTGTATAGCAGAAGAAATAGCAGAAACCCCCCCAAACACCCCCCCCCCCATAGGTCATTAAGCTAAATAAGATGTTCTGGAGCTAAAGTTATCAGAGGGATAAAAACGAAGGAGATGAAGGAGATGAAAGGCCGTCCAGCAGAGCCGCGCCACACACAGGCAAAGAAAGCTTAATCTGCTTAAGCAGCATTATACTGCCAGAGTGCAATCATTTACGGGGCCCTAATCAGGTGTGTACAGTCTGCTTCTTCTTGGAGTTCTGTGCAGGATTACGTTTACTGACAGGTTTCTGTGTGAAGTGAAAAATAATAAGTCCACTCATCATGAGGAAGATGAGGAGCCATGGTTCAGGACATGACAGACCGAGCTCTGAATATGTATATGTCATGATAGATATGAAGGGTGACAATACTGTTCTTGCAAGAACTGCTCCAGAAAGGATGATCTCTGTGTCTTAAAATAACAGCTGACTGTTTTTGGTGGTACATAATTACAGTACCTAATGCTATATGTGTTATTTCGTAGTTTTGAAATCCCCAGTATTGTTGTAGAATGTAGAAAATAAATCATTAAGCAAAAAGAAAACAGAATGCTAACTCTTGAGCGGTAATGTACGTGAGCACTGATCGAAACGGGACAGAGATTAGTGCTGGGTGATCTGACCTCAAATCCATATCATGATAACCTTCATAGTTCAATGACAAGGTTTTGTACTGTAAATATGATCTATACTATTAAAGCTGGATTTTTTTCCCTTTAGAAAGAGTTCTCCTTCTATATTGCTTTCATGGGCAAGACTTCCAAGAATGGATGACACACGAAAAGTTTTAACAGAATTTAAAATAAATAAATAATAAATAAATGTATACAATGAATGACATGAGCAAGACTACCACGACTCCATTCATTTCCCATTAACTCCCCGGTCCTAGGAGACAGTATGGCCAATTTTTTGCTCCCGGCGACGGTTGAACATGCCATTACTTGAATCTCCTGACACTTCTCTGTTGCGCCACTTAAGAGCCAAGCTGTCATAATAATGTTAACTTAATCAAGCCCACACTCTTGTCTCTTCCTTTCGGCTTTTGTCAGAGCTAAACGGAGCTAAACAACGATTCAGGGCGTGTCTGAAAATGGAAACCAAAGGGATACATTCAAAACTAATTCTTATTTATAGCATATCTGCGGGAAAAACGCATCGTATGAAGTCAGGACACGACTAGCTGAAGCCACACTTCAAATCAAACTTTTTAAAAAATATATAGTTATAGTGCTAATAGTCAGGCTATGTTCTGATTACAATTTGGGATTGTTCCAATATCATCTCACTTACTGTAATGAACATTATTATTGGTGAGCTGAAAAAAAAATGTAAAAAGTTGCAGAACGTTCTTTATTCTTCATGTGAATATTTATGGACTCAAACTCTAATTAGATTTATCGTTCATCTGGATATGTGTAAGCAAGACCAGGGGATCAGGGGTAGTTCAGTGGTTAAGGCATTGGACTATGGTTCGGAAGGTCTTAGGTTCAAATCCGACGACCACCAAGTTATCCCTGCTGGCCCTGGAGCAAGGCCGCTAACCCTCAACTGCTCAGATGTGTAATGAGATAAAAATATAAGTCGCTCTGGATAAGGGCGTCTGACAAATACCTAAAAGTAAACCAGAATTATAAATGAGATCGTGCTCTCGTGTTGCTGTGTTTGTGTCCTGCTGAAGGTCAGTACGTGACTCAGAGCACCTATTGGCAGCCTTGGACCTCGGAGGAACAGCACAGGCTGTTCAGGTCGTTGAGAGCACGGTGCCGTAATGGCTTCCACCCCGCTTCCCTAAGCACGAAATGGTTTTATAATTAATATTCATCTACATGAATGACTGTTTTGCTCCATAAATCCCAGAAGAGCGCTGGAATCAACGATCATTTGTATGTGATGTAAAATAATAAAACCCCGAGCATGTGGAACGTCACATATTACGGTAGAGACGATAGTTACATATCAGAAATGCGTGAACTCTTACCCTCTGCTGAACCCTGTTTCTGAGCGCCTTTGCCTGACGCGGTCTCTTTCTGTGCGTGCTGTGCGTTCTCACGCTGCTCCTTGGCCTGTTGCATAGTGTGATTCTTCCACATCTTTCTCAGCTCCTCCACATCGGTTTCAGAGTCCCGCTTGCCGTCCCTGGTGCTTTTAGCCTCGTCTGGGTCACGTTCCTGATCTGTGCCCACCGTGGTAGTGGAACTCCGCGAGGGTGCGGCTTGTGGCTGCTGCTGCTGCTGCTGCTGTTGGTCCCTGCTGGTTGGTGTGCTTAGCTGCTCCTGACTTTTGGCCTCATCTGAAGCGCTGGTGGTTTCTCCTCCTGCCTCGACCTCCGTCTTTCCTTCCTTCTCGTCCTTGGGCTTTGCCTCTTCCCCGGGGTCGTTCCTGACGGTGTGGACGGATTCAGTGGACGACTGGTCCTCACCCTGGAGCTGCTGGCTGGACGGCTGTTCCTCGCGGATAGGCGACAGCTCAGGCTCGGTGAACACGTCCTCGGAAAGAGAGGCGTCTGTGCTGCGCGGGGCTGTGCTGCCGCTGTCGTACGCCTCCCTCAGGCGCAGTTCTGCGTGATGAGCCGGCCCTGAGAACCATGACTCGATGTCCCTGCGAGCACAACAGTTTCGTTTAGTGGCGTATTGATTTCCAAACACTGACATTTCTAAACAAAAAGTAAGTTATGACTGCTCGAGTACACAGTGATGCTTAGGGTCATATTATAACCTTAATAATAACTTAAACGTATTGTACACAAACATCTTTTCTGCAGTTGTTTAAAGGCACTGCTTCCACACAGTGTCTTAAAAAACTTGACACGTTCTTTACACGTGCAATTCCAACGTGGGTAGTGCAGGATAGAGATGTGAAGGATAATTCAAATCGATTTATAGCAATTAGATTTTGTATTAAGACAGATCAAGGGGATCTGGAGCCTATCCCAGGAGACTGAGTACACCCAGGAAAGGGCGCCAATCCATCACAGGGCACACACACATACACACACTCACACACTACGAGTGGATTTGGACTTTAGATGTATAAGGATACTCTGGCTCTTCCAGATTAGACAATCCGTTAATCATCCAGATTGGATAATCCGTTAAATGAGAAATAGAAGCGAGTAACTGAACAATGCTGCTTTACATGCACATATCGCAAGATGTGGATCACGTACAGTATGACCCAGAGTTAAGTTCTAGGCCGGTTCGGTCCTTTTCACTCCCATTCCATCTGCCTTTAATATGAATTGCTTTGATGAAAATGCACAAGCCATTTTCTGGATGAAGGAAGTGACAACAATAATAGAGCAGTGCTGGCGTTGGTTAAGGCTTGTGCTCTTTCCCAAATGAAGAACACCCACCAGACTTCGAAGTGTTACAAGACACAGTATGGTAACAAATCTGTAATCCTACATTTCGCCATTTCAATTCCATCACCAAGTGTCCCATCGCATAACTAAATGCTTCTGCAATGAGAGTGATGTCAAAAATCTGTGACCGTTCATAAACCGGAGACCTGTGGGAAGGTGGAGGCGTGCGGGCGAGGCGTTGGGTGTGTCGGAGAAAGAGAGAGAGATATCGTGATTATGACATTTTGAGCTTGGTCCTTTGGTTTGGTTGCCTGGCTGTTAGAGTATAAACATGTAGATGATACCAGTGTATATAACCTCCCTGTACTATATATGTTTGTGCATACACCGGAAGTAGGGGTATTATTTTGGAAAAAGGGAAATTTCTTCACTGTTTTTCATTTAGGGACTCAGTAAAGGTACATGTATTTTAGTTTGGTTGGTTCACACTGAAGCTGATCCCGGTGTTGACGTGAATCTTTTGTTTCATAAGTGTACATACCTGTAAAGCATTACAACCTCACTGGTTCTCACTGCTTAGCGTAACATCATTGTGATCCCTGTTCCATAAACCCTGATCCATTTTGTTAGCCGTACAACCCAACCCTGGACTGGGACTGGACGTAACAGATAGTATATACGCTCAGCAAAAGAGCTTCAGATGCTACGGAAATTGTGTTACAAATATTTTACCACGGATCAAACTGGCACTTAATGTTTACCATGAAATCTGACGTTTTATACTATACTGAAGTTGCAGGTTTTATTTATTTCTCATCCTGTTCAACGTTCCAGGATTTTATAAAAATGTGATTACCCACAAAACGTAACTAGGGAATTATTTTGCCATATTGATCATTCCTGTCTATGTCACTAAGGTTTGATATATTAGATTGTGTGTTCAATAAAATCTTTGATAATCTGTTTACTAATTCTCTTCAGAAAGCTTTGGATTTGTGTCTCCCAAAGGATCTCCATTCTGGAGAAAATAAATATTCCATAGCTAATATGTTTAATATAATATAATTAGTTTAGTGTTTTTTGAAAGGAGAAATAAAACCTACGATTATTGAATACTGCAAAAACAGGAGGGGGTAAAAAAAAAAAAAGAAAAAAAGAAAAAAGAAGTTCATAAATTATTAATAACAGGATATCAGCAGGCAGGCAGGCGGGCGTAAAAGGCTGCTAAAATCATTAACTTCTTATTGCAAAACAAAACTAGTGATTATAAACGTAGACAGTTTATGCAGAAAATGTGCATCACTGACTTTGGCGCACAAATTCATTTCCTGTATCATCAGCCTGAACAATTGATATCTGAGGCAATTTTCCAGTCAAAAAGTCACGCCTTTTCTTTTCTTTTCCACATCTTAAATAATCACACTGATGTTTCAGCCTGATCAATCGCGTGAGTGATGTGGGTTTAACCTCGCGCTCGAATTTGGAAACAAACAAAGTAGCTAGGCGTATTGTACGGTTCTTTATAGCGTTTTCTTTAACCAGTAATATTAGAACCAATTAATAATACACAAATTAGTGTATTATTATAGATTCATTACTACAGTGCAACTTCACAACGAGTCTTACGTGGGTAAGGATTCGCGGATCTTGCTGTCCGTGATCTCTCGGTACATGGCCGCAGACTGCACCTCCTCCAGCGGGCACATGATGCCGTACTCCTCACAGCCGCGCTCCTGCACTAGCGGGTCTGTCCGGTGAGGGTCGAACATGATGTTATTGGGCGTCACTAGCAACACTCCACTTACTGCCCCCTGGAGAAACAATAAGATTTCAGTTTTTTTCAGTTAAAACAATCAAATTTTCAATGAGCAGCACAGATATACGAGTCAAACACTTTTGAGTTGCATGCAAAATAAATCAGATCCGTACTACACACAAACACGAGACATTTCTTGAGGGGACTCGATCTGTATTTGAAACCGCTGCCAAACTTGTACAGCACCAGAAAGGTAACACGTGGAAACACTGCTATTTGGCATCCTGAGCTCTCGCAGAGTTTTATTAGGTCAATGTGTGCGTTATATCAAAGTGTCTAACGGAGAAGACCAAGAATGCTGACTCGCCTTGCCGTCTGTGATGTACTTGCAGTTGATTTTGAGGAATTTCTCCGTGAGCGCCTCCTCCTCCTCCGAGGTAGAGGAGACGATGCGGGAATGGCGCAGAGCCGAGAAAGCCGGTGGTGCCGAGGCTGGGGGGTCTGAGCGAGCACCTCCATCCGAGTCCTGAAACAGAACCGAACGGCAGAAGTCAGAAATGTCCCTGACTCACGCATATAATAAAGCTCACCCTTAGTCCCTTAGAGCCCAGAAAACATTAGCCCTGTATCTTCTGGAGTGTACTCACTTATCACACACATACACACACACACACACACAAAAAAAACTTTTCAAGTAATAATGTTACATGTTTATATAATGCTATTAAGTTTATCCTAAATTACATGTTTACCTATTTATTATGCCCTGTGCTTATTGTACAGTATATGTACCGTATTTATGGGTCATCCTATTGAAAATCTTGTCTTTATCATTATTTTTCATTACCGCATTCTCTCCTTGTCTTCTCTCCTTATCACACACATATCAAAGCAATTACTGTACACAGACACTTTGTCGCTGATCTGCTCCTAAATATCCACTGAATGTGAATGACTAACACCTATTGAAACAGCTAAATCGGTCTCAAACTAATCAAATGATGTAATTACTAACTAACAAGCTCAAATTTCTGACTAGTTTAAGTCAAGGGCTCCTGTGGTTTATAACAAATCTCCTTGTTTACCTTATGTGGCGTACGATCTACTGTGACGTGTGAATCCGTTTCTGTGAAACAGTGGTAAAGGGGCAGGCAGTATAAGTCTTTACAGTTTTATAGACTCTCTTGCATCAAGTTAATGTGACTGTTAGTGGAAGAAAAAGCTGGAGAAGGCAAGAACGATATTTCCTGCTATGGGAGAGAAAAAAAAACAATAACGTGTATATTTTGTTCTTACAGGCATCCGGGGGGAAGAAGTAGCGCGAGGGTTATGAAAAAAAAGAAAAACACAGGGATCTGAACTGTTTTGCCAGTAAGTAGTAAAAGTGAAATGAATCATTCTGGTGCATGTGAAGACAAGCACAAAGCATGGAGTGTATAGTACACAGGAGCTCTTTTTCTTTAAGTGTCTGCAAAGTCGTCATTCATCTTTAACTTTGTGTGCATGCTCACGGTAATGAAAATGACGGTCACGTCTTTCGTCTCGACTGGACCTTCCCAGGACGCCACGTGAGAAACCTTCTCGGTTCCCTGAACGGTTCTCTGCACACGCACAAGCGCACGCATGCGAATGCTGATGAAGAATTAAACCCGGAATGAAACATGGATTAGATATTCAAGCTCAGGGACTGAGATCTTGTGTGTAAGACACTGAGTGTGAGTGTGTAGCGTGTGTGTTTCGCCACGATGGAGGAGCAGAGATCACCCGATGCAGACGCCGTGGACAGAGAGTGGGAAGCACGGTCTGCTTCAAAGGAGACCTCCGGCCCACTGCTGTCTGCTGCACTCTGGTGCACACCCCCACAGCTCCAAACACACACATCTGCTTTTCTTCTTTTATTGAGAAATCAAATCCAACACACAAATTGATGGAATTGGCTATGAAACAGGATGGTGTTTCTTGTACTGCGCTGTTACTCGTAATTTCTACTCTGCTATCTTCTGACGACATCAGTTAATAAGAGTCAGACTTGCTGTTTAAATTAAAGAATTAAGAAAAAAATTTTTGGGGGGGTGGGCGGGATGATCTGGGTAAGAAAAAGAAAACAGAGATAAAACTCGAAACTTGAGAAGAAAAAAAAAAACGGGACATAGGAGGAAAAAAAATCGAGACCATGTGACTCGTACTTCCAGCGCCAAAATACGGAAAGGGCAAGCTCCGAGTAAAAACTGAATGTCTTTATATTTTAGGTCAAGCTGAAAGTACAACTCAGAATTCTACTCAGTAATTCTCTCCATGCCTGTTTAATAACGCACGTGTAAATCCCCACCCTTATGCTTCTTCTTCTTATTCTTCCTTTACTTTTTAGTGGTTCGCAGCCAGCTTTAAGGTGCATTACTGACACTCACTGGACTGGAGCGGTATTGAGCGGACAAGGATCAAGCTTTTAGGAGCATTGCTGCCACCTGTTGGACTAAACTGGCAACGCCGAAGAGTCAAGTTTTGCAAGATCTTGAAATTTTTTTGCGTGATCTCGCAATCTTTTTTGCGAGATCTGGCGAACCTTTTTGCGAGATCTCGCAAACCTTTTTGCGAGATCTTGCGAACCTTTTTGCGAGATCTCACAAACCTTTTTAGCATGAAAAAAAAAACTTTTTCCATAGCTTACATTTTCTTCCCACCCATATTCTGTTAGCCTATTTTTTTTGCCATGCATTTTTTTTTCAAAGTGGAATTTTTTTTTTCATCCAACATTATTTTTTTCCCACCCATGCTGCTTAGGGACTCAGTACCTTTGTGCCTTAATGTAGTACATGTTGTTTATTTTGAGATGCTTTAGCTTCCACCATGGTTGCCAAGAGTGTTTACCCCAGGAGATCTGGCACCATCATCATTCATGTTACGCTCAGTCATCCTGTTCGCTTGACCTGTATCTGCATGATGATGCATTTCGCTGGTGCTACATGACTAACTGAATGATTGCATAAAGAAGCAGATGTACCGGCCTTCCTAATAAAGTGTAAAGTGAGCGTATCTTAAATATTTCAAACATTGAAATATAACAGTTAAACTCACTCTGCTTGGATTGTACATAAAACCCGAGTGTATTAAGTCTCCGTTTGGTTGTTGCTCAGTTGCATTTAACTTCTAATCAAGACTTACAACTCATCCACTACAGCACATACACTTTGTTTGCTAGCTGTCTACATTCTTTCACAGCTTTCGTTCAGTAAAAGGTATACACATGTATGAATGCAATAAAATCCAATTAAATGCTGCTATGGTTGATAGTGGCCCCAAGTTCACACATCCAATGTCAATAGCGCTTTATCTTCAGAGAATCTCTTTATAATCCAACCTCGTCAAGGCTACGGAGAACACTTTGCACACGCACAGACCTCATTTGCATACTGTTTGATTTATCGTGTTTGCCCGAAATGTAATTTACGCGATTATTTTCTGTAAAACACCCGCAGGACGTCCACTAAGTACACATCCAATTTATCAGACTGCACTAGCTAATTTGCTTGGGATTTGAGGAAATCAAAGACTCGTGTCGTGTCCTTGACTCGGCACCGTCTGTGTTATTTTGGGGAATTATTTTAAGCGATTAGGAAGAAGAGTCGAATAAATTTGGGGCATGTCCTCAGGTTCATAAAGACGAGCATTTCTGCTACATAGAAACGACATTTCGAAGACTTTAGTTAAATTGTAGGTTAAAGTCTATAATGACCTGCTGCTTTCCTGGGGTTGTGTCACAGAAACCTACTGTCATGAGCAGGCCTGAAAAAAGTCAATTTAGACAGAACTTCTTTCTAATTCTGATCTTGTTTAAAAAGACCATATATTTTGGTTCACATCGTTTATACTGCTTTATATTGTATTCAGTCTGATCATGGCGCCGGCGTTCTGAGATAACTTTCTACCTTGATGGTATTCACGCACTTCTGAAACTCTGGGATGAGATTATATACAAAAATAAAAATATTTTTTACTCCAATGCCCATCATCTTTAATTTTGAAACCCTGGAATGAACTGAATGCTCCTTGTAATATCCTTCTTTAGTGCTGCTCTACAGACACACACAGAGCTAAAACTCTGAATAGTTTAAGACTTTCTTGATGACACAGAGACACTCAGTAGACATCTCCAGACATCTCCAGACCTGCCTCCACTCGGCAGTTGACCAAACACAGGATCAGTCACGGTTCAACTGGTGGAAGATATTTTCCTCAGAACTCTGTAAAACCAGTCCAGAGAACATTACAACATAATGTGTGCATCTTTTTTTATTTTATTTAGTTGCTTTTTATTTCTTTTTATTAATTTGGGAAAGTTTCTGCCTTCCATATTTGAAACGTCCTTTGCTGTGTGTACAGTATATGATCTGTTAATGCTAATAACAGGTTGTAACAATGTCTGAGGCATTAATATACTGCATTATCCTGGAAATGTCTAAGGATCGTAGTTTAATATTTGCATATTGGCTTTACAAACTCAAACCCAACCAAACAAAAAACCATAATAAACTCCTTTCTGGACAGCATAATTCCACATTTCTGTACGGACTTTTGTTGTCCCAGTACAACAAAAAAGACATTCTCGCCTCCCTCTGACCCCAAATCTCCAGCATCAAGCCGTGCTAAGACAGACCAGACCGTCCCACAGCCTGAAAAAAGAAACCGAACAGTCAAAACATGTCTTCCTAATACGGACTTTTCAATACCGACTACCTTCTGGGACCCGAATCGGTGCAACACCCTCCGCCCCCTCCTTCAGCGCAGAAAGCCAAGCACAGGAAGGGGGCGTGAGTCAAGGAAGAGAGCTGGAAATAGTCGTGTGTTCCGTATATATACAGACCTAATGCTAGCTTACTGTTTAAAGAGCTGTCTCTTAGGATCTCTACACAGTTACTCACCTCCATTCATGACCGAGAGCGGAGAACGCATTAAAAGACAATTGCTAGAAGAAGCTCTTAGATGTGGATCAAACTACAACAATTATATGAATTTACTGTCAGTTCTGCTTAAACGCTGGTGAGCGGCAGAGCTTCGTCAGCAGCGTGCATGCGTGTGACGGCTTCGAGCTTGGGATCTTGATTCCGTCCTGTATTTTAAACAAAATTTTGTGAAATAAAATTGAGTTGGCTTTGTCATAGGAATCCGGTGAGAAGTCACATGATTTCGATTTTTTTCGTTGCAAGATTTCTCTTCACACTACAAAGCAAGCCTACAATGTTTCACATACCGTACTGTAGCGAACTGTAATGGATATAACTTCCCTACATGTTCAGTAAACGAAAGGTTAAATAATGCAATGCTAATCACGTTTGTACAGTAGGAACTGAACTTTGCATGTGAACTCGAAGAAGCTTACAGAAGTTTGGAATAAAGATTGCATTACCGCGGCTATCGTAACGCCATTAACCTTTTAACACCATTAAAATATCCCGTATACATTCAGTCATTACAGGCTGCAGTGATTTAAACTAATCAATGCAGGAAAATTACAAAAAGTGATGGATGAAATCCCCTAATGCATACAGACAGTTTAATTCAGCAGCGGTAAACGGATAAACTGCCATAGATGCTGCAAAAATAAACACGTCACCAGTAGAGAGCTGTCGAAAACAGAAAAACAATCTTCAGGAAAGTCACTTTCAGAGCATCTCTCTCTCTCTCTCTCGCTCTCTCTCTCTCGCATAGATGTCTGTGAGCTCATGTAAGCAAAAGAGTGCAGATAGCGCTTCTTTCCTAGTGTGTTATGCTGCTCTGTGACAATCCATGAGCAGCCATTCAAAAGACTGCAACCAGCTGCCATCACGTGCTTTGGAGGAAGCGCACATTATCTCTCACCCTCCCTGATCAGTTGCTGTCATCTAGTAGAGAATTTTAGATTTTTTAAATTTTTTTTATAAAAATTGTGAGAAATACTACAGACCCAAAAGAGCTTCTTGGGATAATATAAATATAAAACAAGCCAACTTTACATGATTCATAAAACTGTGTATAAAACATTAACTCTCCCAATAGAAAGCTTAATGATCCGAGCATAGAGCTGATGCATGTTTCCTGTCTGAAAGAGTTATGCAAACTGAAAATTCAGCAAAAATTAGCTTCTGTCAGGACTGAGTTTCGACTGTGGTTTGGCTTGTGGCTAAGAAAACTGTTCCAGTTCCTAAAACACCCAAGTCTCAAAAGTTGCACTTTCTCTACATAGTTCTCCAAAGTCAAAAAATAAGTTTGTATAATTGTATTGTCAACTAGGCAAATACTGTGGGAAACCACCACACCTGGCAACCCTGGTTATAAAGCTATAAATATGACTCATGATAGTAACTGAAACCTGGTTGAGACATAATGTGCATAAACAATGTTGAATATGCAAAAAATGCAGAAAGCGAAAGAATTGTGTTTAAAACCAGCTGTGAGTACCTGTGCACATCTGGCTCTCTATGCGCTTTTTTACACTGCCTAGCAAACTTTTGATTGTATGTGAGTGTTGGTTCAAAAATTTTGAAAAATATGTTTATTAAAAAAAAGGTATTTTACCGGCAAAGGCATTTAGACATCAAATCAGTGTGTGTAAGTGATACACATTTTTGTAACCAGAAAAACTGGTATCCTTGCAGGTGTGTGTAGTAGTAGTAGTAGTAATAATAATAATATTGATTAAATGGCACAAGTCGCACCTTTTATCTTAAAAGGCAGTGTTACTTCAGCACAAACTTGATTTGATACATTTCTTTTAAGTGTGATTCATCAATAATGAATGAATTGCTGTTAAGAACGTAATCAGTTAAACATGTATTAACCAATGAGAAATGTTCATTTTGCAGCATATTTTTCCATAGCTCACGTATCTATTACGTTGTACACCACAAGAGGGTGCACTTGCAGTCCAGGGAAGTGCACAATGTTGAGGCGTGTAGTTTGAAGGCCTCAATAAACGCTAGAAAGGTGAGCGCAGTAATCGACTGCCTGGTTATATTCATGTTATAAAATTGTACTGCTAAAAACTGTTTAAATTAAACTGTAAATGTTATAAAAATAGTATAGTATTAAGTATATAATAAGTCATTAAAATTATTAAAGAATTAAATAATTAGTGATTAATCAATTAATTGGTGTTCACTAAATGTGCGAAATTTGATTCCCTAATTCCCTCTCACGAGTTAGGATTTATAGATTTGACATTTCTAAGGTAACCAGGGACACACTGTGAGTTTAAACTCCATCCAATACACATCTTGGAAAATCCATTATAAGCACCAGTGCTGCGTCACCATGAGATGTTTCTACAAATAAGCAATAAACACCATTTCCTTTTCCACAAATAAATTCCCTCATTTTTTTTTTTTATTGTGGAGAACGCTGTCTGTGTAACATGTCGCTTTGAAATCTCACATGTTCCAGCGAGTTGAGACCTGGTGAGACTGTGAAAGCCATAAAATGTGATTTTCATCCTTTTTGAAACATATGGTCTCACCTTGTGCCCTGCGAATGGAGGCATCCTGATGTATTGATTTGCAGTGACACTTGGGCAAGAAGACCCAACCCATGTGAGCTAAACAGAGAAATATCCAGACAGCATGACGTCATTGTGCCTACACGTCCACACTACATAGAGCATAGGACATAATGAGGATCCTCAGGCTGTATCACCGGCTTGTTGTCTGGCCCTTGTTCAAAATAGCATTGCATTTATAATTGCGATATTTTAATAAGGATTTTGAATGCATTGGACAACTGCATCTTTCATCTCTATAAATTTATGAATGTAGATCTAATAATATAAGCCTATGACTTTCAGCTCCACCTAGTGGACACATGGGTCACGTGGGACCTGTAAAATAGTTAATATCCCATTAGTCTCGCTTAGCGATGCGGTGCTGTGATGTTTGGCTTCTGATGAGTGACTGAGAGTTTAACCTAGTGAAAGCACGAGCCTCTCGGCCAGGTGCCAAAGCTGCAACACGACGAAACGGTGTTAGCCAACACCAGACACGCGCTTGTAATTAACACTGACCTTCCTCTCCTCTCACCTTCACCCTTGCTTCTCTGTCTTGTGTCGAATGTTGCTTCGTCTTCTGCCATGCTATCTCTGTCACACACATATGCACGCGCGCCTATCTCACGTACGCACACATCTCCCTGCCTGCCTCTTTCTCTCTCTCATACCGTCACACACGTCTCTCTCTCTCTCTCTCTCCCTGCCTCTCTCTATACCGGAAGGCTAAATTTAGCACAAGGCAGGAAGTGTGAGGTTGTGCCGCAGGAAGAGGTGCGCTTGATTTGCTAACCGGATCATAGACGTTTGGAGGGGTGGGGGGTCTGGGGGTGGGGAATCATCTCCTGAAGGAAAATTATGTAAAGTGTGAGGAATTACGTCAGACATGTTGGAATCCATGTAACGCAAACACGGAGTTTCGGAAGAGGGACCGTGATCAGTTATGCCACAGATCTGGTCTGTATTTCCTGTCAGAGATACGTGTGGTCGGGTGATATCACTACGTAACATCAAGACTGTGGTCAACTGCATCACGGTACACTTTTCTGTCATCACTCACTGAAAGACGACAATAAAATCTATTAACTCGATAATCAATAATATATATCTGCAGACACAAAGGTCAGGAACATTGCCAATAAGTAAATAAAAAAAAACAGCTTTTTAAATATAAAGCAACACCTCCAAAGATACATTAATCCTGCTTTCTTTTACCTTCTGCATTCTTTGCACTTCAGTAAATTGTCGTCTAGACAAATATTATTCAAAACTGATCTGACTGCTGATTTATTATATAAACTTCAAAAAGTAGTCCTCAGGATGTTGCTGTATCCCCACAACAAAGGGTAATGCTCCAGGCACAGCAGATTAGTGCTGGATCACTGTTGCCTCGCGCCTCCCTCCAGCGTTAAGGGTTCGATTCCCGTTTGCGTGCATAATGCTTAGTGCGTTTCCTCTCACAATCCAAAGACATGCAGATGAGACTTCAGGGGTAGCTCAGTGGTTAAGGCATTGGATTACAGTTCGGGACGTCCTGGAGTCAAACCCCACGACTACCAAGTTGCCACTGTTAGACCCTTGAGCAAGGCCCTTAAAAAAAAGTCTATGGATTAGGGTGTCTGCCAAGTGAATAAATGTAAACTGATGTTCCCAAATTGTCAGTATTAATATTTAATAATTATTATTTAGTTAGTGAGTGTGTGTGTGCATGCTCATGCCCTGAGACAGACTGGCACTCAAGTCCTCTGGGATAAGCTCCAGACCTCCCGTGGCCACTTTATAGCAGTATACAAAATGAATGAGTGTTAAATCTAAACGTTTAAATAATACCATGACCATACAATGCTTTAATGACTGTCTTCTAATTTTTTGTGTGTGTGTGTGCTCCAAAAAATCTGAATATGCGGCCTAATTCTAATCTGTGTGTGTGTGTATGTGTGGCTTAACCCTTGAAACTCTAGCGGCACTGATACGTGCTGGCAACATAGCATTGGTCAATGACCGTTTTTTGACCGTTAAATTTAAAATTAAATGTAGAACTAAAAAAATGCTTGTATTATTATTTTAATAGAAATAACCAAAAAAGGACTAGCAAAAACGTGATCAAATGTATCTTTGTGATTTCTTTGCCTCTGTGACCCATATAAATTTTTTTGCGCGATCATGTGTGTATAGTTGAATTTTCTCACTCTCACTCATCATCTATACCAGTTAATTCTGTATTCAGGGTCACGGGGGGCCAGGGGCCTATCGCAGGGCACACATATACTACGGCCAATTTGGGAACGCCAACTAACCTGACCTACATGGCTTTGGACTGTGGGAGGAAACCGGAGTACCCGGAGGAAACCCACCAAGCGCGGGGAGAGAACGTGCAAACTCCATGCACACAGAGATGGGAATTGAACCCGGCGACAGTGCTTACCACTACATCACGTGCCGCCCCTAGTCGAATTTAACTTAATTTAAGCCAAAATATTGCCTAGATTATGCAAAAAGAAATACTGCACAATCCTGACTCATCATAGTTTAGTAACACTAAAAAAATGCCTAAATGCTCTAGGAATTAAGGGCTACGACCTATTTCTTTATTAAAAAATGAACCCTGACACTGGAAATCCTGATAAACACCTGGAGAAATGTCAATCAGCATGGTGTGTTTACTCTGTCAACAGTTCCTCGACCTCAGTTACATCACTCCAGTCTATTATCGATCTCAGCTAGAATTTTTCTCTTTTAACCAGCTTAATATTATTAGACATTATTTTTGAGTAAATATTTAAACAGTAGCCTGGTTACTGTATAAATCAGTGCCACTTTCACATCTGATGCTTTAAACACCCCTCTCGTGCTAATTTCCGTGCCAGTCCTGATGTGTGCATCTGGATGCCTTGAAAACCTTGAAAAAAAAAAAAAAAGCAAGCAGAAAAACAGGAATAGAGTGTTTTCTCGACTATACTATAATCAGACCTGCTATCCTGTGCTGGTCTCCATGGCCCAAGGTCGGTGTGTGCTTGAGTAAAGTTACTGATTAATTTCGACAGCAGTCTGATGATTTATAAGTGAAGAAAGCGAGCACGTTTGTACTCTTGCCATGCGAAGCGAGCAAACCTGGTTTCTCGTCAAATCTCCCAGTTGAGTTAAGTACTAACCGCGGACAGAGCGCCACTCTTACTAACTAAACCCTCTGGCGGCAATTTACTGCAGTCCTTGAGCGCAGTGATGATAAACACCATCACGTAATATATGTAATAAGTGTCCAGCCTGTGCGAGTCGACAGTAATACTGTTTTAATTAAAGATCTTTAAAGTCTGGGGGGAAATGAGATGCATATCAGGTGCAGAAAAAATATATTAACATTCTTTAGTCACAGCCACCAGCGCTGAGACCAGGTCAGTCCTTAAAAAACTAAAGAGAAAGTCTAAAAGACTGGCAAGAGTGAAAGAAACAGAAGATGCACTATGGATGACATTTGACGCAGCGTTAAAAAAAAAAAAAAAAAGGTTTTGCATTACATACTGTACTGAAATCTAGTCTTCACTCTGTAATAAAACTCTGACAGCTTTATTTATAAATCTCTCTAATGTGCCTTCTTCCAACTCAGAGAAGAGACTGGCGAAAAGTACGTAGGTTTCGTGGGAAAAACAAACCGAGAGCTAGACACGCAATGTGTTATCTGCAAACCTAGAACAGTTCGCACTTAGTAACCTTGGCAGCTTTAGAGTAAGCTTTTTTTTCTTCTTTTTTTTTTGCGCACGGGGCATTCTGCAGCCCGAAATCATCAGGGAGGAAACAAAGCACAATGCTAACTCATCGCAGTGCTTCGCGTTGTCTGCTCGTGTTTCCCTCAACTGAGGTATGCGGATTCGCCATGATCGAATTAGGCGATAACCAGAGGTGAAAATGGAGCTCCTCAGGCGCCTTAGTGGAAAAGCACAGCTGAAACGAAATCGCATGTTATGAATAAGCCTGAGAGTGTTTGGGCTTAATAGTGTGTGCATGATAGGAACACAGTGAAAGAGTGTTTATCTCCTCTTTAATGATGTTGCAATAATAATAAGCCTCTGAAGACAGTTTTGGAAGAAGACCAGTGTATATGTCACCTTCTCTAGTTCGGCCTCGGAGGAAGTGGGAGACAGGGGGCTGATGGGGCTGAGGGACGGGGAGCTGCCTGCGCTTGACACGTACTCGGGATCAGGAACATACAGAACCTGCATGAGAACACCACAACACCAACATAAGACATTACATCACACACATTAAGCAGTTGATTATGCACATATGAGCAGTTACTAAAAAATCATATTTTGACGTGATCAGGGATGTAGGAATGCATCGATATGGATACTAGACTTGTTACAGATGTCATGTTCATATTCTTGTAAACGGAAAAAAAAACGGTTGGTAGGGGGTGTGGTCAAACGTTCACTCTAATTTAGTCATCCCACCCATGTCTCGGTTCAAGCACTCTCATATCAAGGTGACAACTACCAACCAACCTCATGCAACACTGGGGACGGTGTAACACACTTGGAGAAAAGCGCTTTTCCACCCTATCCGCTTGCCTGAGCTCAAACAGGCCCATTAGAGAAAGTGGAAAGAGTAGAAAGAGTCACCCCTTTCCCCCAGCCAATCTGCTCTCTAGACTCGGGTGTAACATCAAATGGGAATCTAAGTGCTTTTTCCCATTAGGCACGAATGATTTACACCGTCGTACTACTGACATACAACGCAAGACGTCTTACTGCATTGCGACTTGATCCAACTTTACTAATGGAGCAAGTTAATGCACTTTATTTAGAATCAGCTAGCTAACATTAGAAAGAACAGGCCTAGTAGGATAAACACATGTGTATCCGTTACCCCATTTAACTAAAGCGCAATAAATGATAAAACGCCCCGTGATCTTCGACTGATTAATACGTCATTCAGGTATCAATCGGGTATCGCTATCAGGAACCAAACACCGTACTTATATTACTTATAATCCATTATAATATCGTACTTATATTACGTCTGAGAAAATGGTATCGGTGCATCTCTAGACCACAGGGATTATTTTCAATCAATTTTTTTTTTTAAGGGAAAAAAAAAATAGAAGAAAAAGTCAAGGTGAAAGCAACCCTTTTGATGCAAAGGTTTTCAAAGTGTGATCTGTAAATATGTTATTTACATTTAGTGGAAGATCTCTGAAAGGACTGGTAGTGATAGTGTTTAATGTGGGAGCCCCTTACTGAGGAGTGGGAATTGGATACAACAAAATTTGGGAGAAAATCGAGGGCGGAAAAAACTAAACAAAACACATAGGAGTACTTCACAAAAAAAAACAAAAAAAAACAGGTGCAACAAAATTAGCAGATTAAATGACATTTATAATTATTTCTACATGCCTTGCTGCATAGGCTGACTGTTCACACACTCTGGGAATACGAGCAATGGCCTTGGTGCCAAAAGCAGATGGTTGTAATGTGGACAATGCATGCGGCTAGAAACAGGCTGAGGCTTGTCGCTTATCTCAGTGAGAGAAACTGGTTACATTGAGTGCAGAAAAGAAGGATAAGAACAAAAATATCGGGCCTCCGAGTGGCGCAGTGGTAAAGTGTTCGCCCTATCATCCGGAGATCGCCAGTTCGAATCCCGGGTGGTGCTGTAACCTCTCGCAGCCGGAGGTCTAGAGAGAGCTGATTGGCCGAGCTCTCTCAGAGGGGAGGGATGAGAGGTACTTAGTGCTCCCACATTAATCACGGCTCTACAGCCAATCAGGGGCGTCTGTGAGCTCGCGCAACAGAAGGAGCGGACAGCGCTGTCCTCAGAGTGTTTTGCGCCGCCCCCAACGGTGCATGAGCGAGCAGTTCGAAAAGATGTAATCGGCTGGCATCGCGTGGTTCGGAGGAAACACGTGATCGTCTTCGGCCCTCCCGACTGAGTGGTTGTAGTAGCCTTAATGTGGGAGCCCCCTAGTGACAGGGAGGAACTGGACATGACTAAATTAGGGAGAAAAATGAAGAATCAAAAAAAAATCAAAAAGGTAAAGTAAAGTGAATGCTGTAGGGTGAGGCGCTGTAGACGACGGGGATGGGATGGAACGCAGGGAGCGCACCTGTCCGGGGACGACGGCTCTGGAGAACAGCTTGTTGAGCTGAACCAGCTCGTTGGGAGTGGTGTCGAACTTCAGCGCGATGCTGTTCAGAGTGTCGCGCGATTCCACCTAGATCAGACACAACACACAGGGAAAAAAAGTGTAAATAACCAAACAGACAAAAACAAGAGACAAACAAAACATCAAACAGAATAACAATTCGGTTCATGTGTGCTCATTCTCTCACATTCAGTCAATTTCTAAAATTTTTTTGGACCAGCAGCAACCAGACCTGACAAAACCGGTTTTAAAACAGGTGAGACAATTTACTGCGAAACAGTCACCATGCTTCATGCACTAGCGTCATAACATATTAGTGCAAGCAAGTCATGCAACAATCACATGATGCTATTGAGTCACGCACCTTCACTTGACACTTTATTGCACAAGGTTAGAGGAGTCGTGACTACCAGAGAAAGATTCATGGATGTGCCTTGCCAAGGCAGCGACACCAAATACTGGGCTAGTTCACCAATAATAATAATAAAAACATCATGTTGCTTTTGGTGTGCGCGACTTTATTTGCTTCCTATTTACATGAACACTGGATTTTGTTCCAGCCCACACACAGAACCATGATTGCTGACAAAATTTGACAAAAAGCGTACAGGATCGGAATTGCTGACGGCTTCTTTGAGACTAATAACGGTGCAGTATGAGGTGGTAGAAGTAAAGTGCTGTAGAAATATATAGGCTGTAATTGTTTTGTGCATGATCTAACTCATGCGACAACAACAGTTCCAACTGTCCAGCGTAAAAGTATTGTTTTGGTATGGGGAATAATATTACTACACCCCTATTAGGGACATTTAAGCATCATGACTATCAAAGACAGTGTTAAAGAACCATTATCTAGGGTAAAAATTTCACACAAGTCTCCTTAATGACTGATATCTCAGGAGACTCTAACGTGAGAAATTGAGCAAAAAAGCACCTCATGGATGTCAAATGAATACAGTTATGCCAGCCATCCCCGTATTCCCCCCCCCTCCTGATTTTCTCCCTAATTTACTCATGTCCACTTCCAAACCATGTGACGCCAGCCGACCGCATCTTTTCGAACTGCTCGCTCTAGCAGGGCGGCGTAACACACTCGGAGGACAGCGCTATCCGCTCCTTCCGTTGCGCGAGCTCACAGACGCCCCTGACTGTTTGTAGAGCCGTGATTAATGTGGGAGCACTAAGTACCTCTCATCCCTCCCCTCTGAGAGAGCTCGGCCAATCAGCTCTCTCTAGACATCCAGCTGCGAGAGGTTAACATATGCAACATATTAATATAAAGGTATTATTGTGTGGCACGTCCAGGGCTGGGGGTTCGACTCCCGCCACCGGTCTGTTCACCCAGAGGACACCCACAAAGCACCGAGGCGCAATTGTCTGTAGTGTACCTAGAAGATGACAGGGGTTAGATCCTTAGCAACACACCTCTGCCACAGCAAATGACCAACAATAGGTCACTGCGGCCAACCATCGGTTGGCGATGTTGAACTGATTGGATCGATGGATGGAGTGGTGGTTAACCTTGAAAAGGGAAGTGGAAATCCACAAACAGGGAGCTGAGGTAGAGGTTGGTCTAAATTGCACACTGACTGATTAATGGCTCCACTTGGACTTGCAATTGATCTCTGATGACTAACGATTGACGGGCGTACTTAATAGAAGACCAGTGAGTTTTCAACCTGGATGGAAATAGGAATATAAACTAATAAATAAATAATAAACAGCAAACCAATTGGTACAGCCAAGAAGATTAAACCTATGTATTAAAT